>CAVNYN010288270.1:3112-50531 GCA_963692815.1 Nyctanthes arbor-tristis | reverse complement strand
CCCCCCCCCCCCCCCCCCCCCCCCCCCCCCACAAAAAAAAAAAAAAAAAACCAACAAGTTGTAATTAGATGACAACTATTCATTAACTATTCATTATAAGGCCTAATGCTGTGTGTCAAAAAAGCAAGAGATAAATGTATTTAAAGTTTGGCAAGATGGAGGGAATGTTACTTACGATCAAATTTAATTGCTATATACTTGACAAACTGCTGATTAGAAATGTGGTTAACAGGAGATATATCTTTTGTTCCTTAATTAGTTTAGTAGATTGCGTGATATCTCGATTCTATTTCAATTTTGCAATCTTCCAGGTTCTTAATGCAGCATCACTTTACTGGCCTATGCTGAATGTATTATATGTTGAGGGATATGCTCTAGATAGATTTGCTGAAGGCCTCTGGGCATTACAACTGGTTCATCAGAATAAGGTTTTTTTCATGCCTGATGGAACATACATCACTTGTCAATACTATGCTAATGACTGTTCTTCTTTCTTCACTGGTAGCACTGGACCACATAATTTAGTTGCAATGTCAAGTGGGACTGGTTCTTGATGCTGGAATAGAGGAAGATCTTCGGATTCGTCATTTACAAGTGGTGGATGCTACAAGAGCTTCCCTTGGTTTACCTGTTGTTGAATGTACTATTACAGACACCCCCTTACAGGTATGAACTGCTAATTCACTATTTTACAGACGTGACAAGGATTATCTTATGTATTTGTCAATATATATACTGAGATTATAGTTCAATTGGATTTCCTTGTGGGAACACTGAAGAAAATCTCGTAGTTTTTAATTACAGTATTGTTCGATGACTTGCGTTTATCTTAGCTGTTATTGCTGATTGCATGAATGATTGCCAACCTTTCATGCGACATATTGGTGCCAGTTTCATACCCATGAGTTTAGGTTTTGAAATGCGAAAGTTAATGGACGTATTGTTCTTTCATGAGCTTACCTTTACTTTCAAGGGAGTGATGAGCAATTGAAGCTAAATAACCTACACATCTCAAGGTGGAAAAATGGGTTGACAAAAAGAGTGGACAATCCACGGGGAGGATACGGCATTCTGATTCTTTATTAAGGGCTGTAGGATCACTAATAAAGAGATCTGGGGTGAATGCAGTTGCAGTAGTGGCACGCTTTCCAGATGATGATAGTGACGATGTTGATGATTATCGCCAAGGGAAGGTATGCTATTTTTCTATGCTCTGATGTTCATTTTCTTTATTTTTAGTGCTTCCACCGTCCAATCTAACTTACTACTAGGTTTCATTACTGATAGAGTTGTACCATTAATGTGTAACTTTAAGATTGTTTGTCCAGTATGTTCCTGAAAGCATTCAGTTGCAGTAGCCTTTCCTAGAAAATGGGGCTAAGACCCTGTTATTTACTAATGACAGGAAATGCAGTAATTTTATGTGCACGCGCACACACTCACACAAGTATGTATGACGTATAATCAAGCTCCATAAATTCTTGAGTGGATTATCAAACATCATTTTCCAATTCATGTAGCCAACCCCAATTGTGTTGGATGTAAGGCTCATTTGTTGTTGCCAAACATCAATTCTCTGTGAAAAGATCTGATTCCTTGAAGATGTTTCCTTCTAACCAGCCAATATCTACTTCTAGGTTGCATTTGCATGGAGTGGAAGAGAAGAAGTTTGCGCTTGGATGACGAGAGAAATCTTACCTTTAGATATTAAATTGCCCCTAGGATATTTTATGGACCTTTGACCAATAAGAGAGGACCAGTTGTTGGTATGAAAAACTGATCATTTGATGCATCTGCCCTCCCGTTTCCTTGTATACTTCTCTCCCCTTAATATATGTATCATGATTTCTGGAAGTACAATCTTCTCAAGTGCTGAAATTGAGACATCCTATTTACTCCTTCCTTTAACCCCCATGCAGAAAATTGCACATCTGCCCTGATTTATCGAAAGCTTCTCCCATGTAAGAGTCCCATGATTTCTTGGAATTGGAATCTCATTTACTCCTTTCCTGAACCCCAAGCGCAGAAACATGCATGTCCGCGTCCTGGTGCATTCTCTTTTTCAATTGTGAAATATGCTACGTTTATTCCTCTAAACCTTTCCAGTTAATGTGAATCTGCATTTATGTTCTGAACCATGTTCATCTCATGGTAAACTCAATGCTTTAACTAACTCAGCAAACAGAATGTGTGTCACTAATATGCAGCAATAGATTCGTAGCCATTATCTAGTAGTCTAATTTGACATCACATTCTCATCCATGCTTTTTTGACTGCAGGGTATAGATCTTTTGGCAAGAGTGGAGGCAGTGATAAGCCATCTAGTGGTGAAGAATTATGGGATTCCTTGTGCTCACGCTCCTGCATTATCTCCTCTTCCATTGAGTCTTTTATGTCCAAAATCAGCCGCTGAAGAGGTGAGATACCTTTGATAATAGACTATCTTCTTGAATGCATGAAAGATGTTTGGCAAACAGCATTTTGTTTAAGACATCGTATCAGATTTTGGTTTTTGTAGCCATTGGTGGTTTTTTCCAAGTTCCTGATACATAGTTGAGAAAATCCTATAGCATTAAAATTTACAGCCTTTTAGTTTCTGGATTAGGGACAGAGAGAGTGACAAATCAGATTATCTTCCTGAAAGCATGAAGATGCCTTGTATCCCTTTTTTTCTCTATATGGAATACTGGTGGAGATTGGCAAAGAACATTTTGTTTAAGAATGGTATTACATTTTGGCTTGTGTAGCTATTGTTGGTTTTATTCAAGTTCCTGATACATAGCTGAGAAAATCCAATATCATTAAAATTTGCAGCTCTTGAGTGGATATTTGCAAACCAGTTCTATCTTTAAATAAAAATTGGTCAAACTAATCACACATATTTCATAGGACTCGCATGTACTGTTCAAGTCTCCACCATTCAACCCCACTCATTCTCTCTCTTATGATTCTCATTATTTCTCATTAAAATGAGGTTGCAAACGGGGTGGTTAGTCTCTGGATGTGGGATGGATAAGAGTACTAGATGAGATTCATCCTTCTGCAGCTTTCATTCTAGATCACTCTTTGGCTGGAAACTGGTGAAGGTTATATAACATGGTCCTTTGTCTGACCAAACCCCTTGGAACCAGATAGTAGGCATTTGAAGTACCTGATGTAACTGATAATCATAGAAAACAACCACCAAATTCGGTTGGCCTGGGGACATTTCCAATGCTTTATGCATTTATAAACTGATGAACATTTGAATCTATTTCTACACTTTTCTACTTCATCATGGGATATAGAAGGGTAATGCATGAGTATCCTGCTTGTGCACATGATTGATTCTCATTTTCTAATGTTTCTGACAGATAGGTTATACATTCTTGCCATGTGTGCTTGCTGGGCTTAGCATGGCACCACAGTATTTCATCCGTAATTCTGAACCTAGAGATAAAGACTGTATATTAGCCAGTGATGTCGATAGTGTGATTCTACCATTCAATGCTTGTGGAGGAGATGGTGCTCTTGCATTTGCTAGTGGGAAAACAAGCAGGGTATGCATTGCATGCCAATTTCTTTTCAGAACTTCAATTTTTTTTTTATTTAAAGCATATATGCTTGCAGAAGTTCTTCTGCTTCCCCGGTTAAAAGGCTTTATCTTCCTCATCTAGCCTTGTTTTTTTGTAAAATATTATCGAATAGCATATATTAATCTAATTTTTATGTGACTCTGATCTACAGCCACTTTTGGTTGCTGTTGAAGAAATGAAACTGTTCTCAGTGATGCGCCTGATAAGCTGGGGATTACTGCGGTATGTTTTAAGCAGCCTATTAAAACTTCATCAAGTTGCATAATCCAATCCCCTAAATGCTGCATGTAAATAAATAATAATATAATGATCATCATGCAATTAGAACCAAGTTAACTGCGTGTCTCAACTTTCAAAATGACTCAACATATGTAAATAACCAGTTTGCTGATACAAAGTCCCCACCATTGTTGATTGACAATGGCGTTGCATCTTCATTTAGTGTGAGTTTGGACTTTGGAGAGTTTTCTTGATAAATTTTAGTCTCTGTTGAAAGTGAATGATGATGAGATATTGAACTTGAATCTTTTCTGGCCTGAAGGTGAAGGTGTCAAATTACTGGGAGGCAATCGGGGTTGTGGCTGCTCATAAAGCGGGAATAGACCCGAATTCCCTAAGGAGAGACAGGATAAAGAACATAGAAAATGCTTCTTCCATCCCTTCAAGTGGTCCTATTCAGGTGCTACATCATTTTCCTGATGGACAACTTCTTTCTCTTCCGCAGAATCAGTAGATATATGCTGCAGTATGTGCGATGCACATGTTGTATTCGTTTATAGTGATTTATGAGCATATATAGGATGTTATTTTTGTTGCTTTGAGATCATATACTTTGTTAGAGTGTAATTTCTGGACATGAAACAGAATAAATCCTTTTTTTTCTCCTCCCCATTTCTTTGTGTTTGTTTTAAAAATGATCTAGAATCATATTGGTTCTATAAAGAATTACGGGGTCTTAGATATATAGATTGATTGCAGGACGTGACAATAAAAATACCATGATTCGTCCCCCTTTCATTGTGGTTTGAACAAGTGGAACAATGGTTAGATACTTACTTCAGAGGGAAGTCTAGGGTTTGAATCACACCCACCCCCTTCCTTATCTCCCTTTTGTATTTAAAAAAAGTGATAATCATTAGTAATTAACGGTTTTATTTTAATATAATATATTTTTCCAACCAAAAAAAAAAAAGAAAGAAGGCATCCGGTAATTCTCGAAGGCAAGGTGTAGAGGGCCTGTGTGGAGGTCGGGGCGCGGTTGCATATGGCGGTGGTAGGCTTGGTGGCGGTAGTTTCTCTAAATACCAAGACTTCGGGAATTGAATTGATTAGTGTGTTTTGATTAGGGTTGGTAATTTTGCTTGTAAGCCAAATATTCAGCAAGCCGGTGAGTCAACTCGCCGAGCTAGGGTTGGTAATTTTGCTTGTGAGCCAATCATTCGGCAAGCCGGTTAGTCAACTCACTGAGCTAAGCTCGGCTCATGCTGGGCCTCCAGCGAGAACGGCCCGTTTCCACAGTGAGCAGCTCGGCGAGCTTCCAAGTGAGCAGCTTGTCAGAAAGGCTGCCAAAGCTGTGGCAGCATAAATTGGTCATTTGGTCTGGTCATGGATGGATTCGTTCAGCCATTTGCCTCTTGAAATCTTGCCTATAAATAGGTAAGATTTGTTCAAAGTTTTTCACAACAAATCTGCAATCTCTTTTAATATTTCAACTTTCGCACTCTCTAATTTATCTTCCCAACTTTTGTTATTAGTCTTGTGGTTTAGCAAATTTTTAAGCTTTGCTATAAAAAAGTTTGTAGTCTCTTTACTATATACTTATATAGTGTAAAAAAATTACTAAAAAATCATATATGCTTCATCTAAATTCTCTGCATAATAAGAAGGCACTAAAAAATTTGAAAAATAGAGTTGACAAGCTACTAAGCTCAAGCTCGAGCTTGAGATTGTATGAGTGCGAGTAGGGTTTTTCCAATCCTAGCGAGCCAAGCTTGAGCTCGCTGAGCTTGGCTTGAGTTCACAGGCTACTGAGTACGAATGGGTTCAGGCGAGGTGAGCTTTGGATACAAAGGTGTGGTTTTGAATTTGAAGGGAGAATATAGCAATTGGATGTAATGATAGACGAAGATCATTCAGGAATTTATAAAATGCTGATAGTGAGCAAATTATATAATGCACACAATTTTACTAATAAGAACTAATATTGCACCCATGTGATGCTCTAAGTATGTATTATTGATAAAATAAAATATAGCGATGTGGGAGAACAACATAAAAGCAAAAGAAGTAATATTACCGACTCTCTTTTAACTTTAGTCGTTATTATAAATTTTGGATAACTTCTTCCTTATAATTAACAATTTAATATGACATATTCAATCATGAACCAAAACCCAAATAATCTAGTGACATCTAACTAGGTTTCTCAATTCCCCTTTCCACTTGTAATATATATATATATATATATATATTTAAAAAAAGGGATTTATCACGAATATTATACTTCTGCACTATTTTAATTTATAGTACTAAACTAGATTTAAAAAATAAGTAAAAAAAATGCTGCGTTCTACACAAGTAACAGGATCATTATTATTAACGCATTATGAAATTATCGTTATTCCTTTGATCATTGCTTACGCAACAGATACTTTTCCTTGCCAAATTTTTTTCCAGGATGACGTGGCCAAAAAAATTTTCAAATTCACAATCCATTGTAGATATTCTAATCGTTTTGAGATGTCTAAAAAAGTTCTACAATTCACAACTAAGAGTGTGCAAAAAAATGGAGACCAGTTGAACCGGTTTGAAACCAAACTAAACGGGCCAGTCTGGTCTGAGCTTTGTGGCCAAAATGATCGGTCCGGTCGGGTTTTAGACCGGTCCGGTCCGATCCCAGGTTTTCTTTTGAAAACCTGAAAACCCGGTCAAAGACCAGTTGACCTTCTTTTTTTCTTTCTTTTTTTTTTTTTTAAATTGAAACTCGGTTTTCACTTTTAATATTACCCAAGAGGTAAGAATCAAAACTATTTCCTTTACATAGTCATTTGCACAAATGTCCATATAATTTATAAGCCCCACTTATTTTACCTTTTTACAAAACTTTCAATGTGGGACAATCATTTAACTTAAAATTAAATATAAATGATCAAGACAATTATTAATTTGCTTCAAAGTCTACAAAATTTCCTTTACATAGTCACTTGCATAAAGGGTCATCTTATTTATAAGCTCCAATCATATTGTTTTTTTACAAAACTTTCAATGTAGGACAATTAAAAAGTTAAAGCAATACCACTAAATTTCTTTTTCAAGTTGGAATTTTTTGGCCAACAAACTTCTTTAAAAATCATCATTATTTTATTACTTTTTAAGCAATAGCCAAGAACAATTGTGTTAATATATAATGTTATTAGAATTTGTAATATTGTAAGAATTTTGTTATAGAAAATTGTTCAAATTTATAATATGTTTGTTGATTCTATTTAAGTTATATGCTATTATTATATAAAATATATATTTATATATATATATATATGTGGAGAATTGTGCTTATACATCTTCTCATTTATTTAAGTGGTTTTTTTATTGATAAAAAGTGTAAAATGAATTTTCTAACTTTTATTTTAAGTGGTAAATGTTATTTATTTTTGACAATTACATCATTTTTATAATATTTAATCCCCATAAATATATAATAAAGTTGAAATTATCTATTCTCTTGTCTTTTGAAAATATCAAAATTGTATTGTAAAATTGTAAAAATTATAAAGTAAATATAATATTTATGATTTTTACATTTATTTTCTAATTTAAGATACATATTTCAAATATTTAATAGTTTTAGATTTATTAAAATAAAAAAATAAGAAATACAAATAAATCTAGTACTTCTACCTTACAATTGCATGTTAATACTTTTGTTACACATAAAGCCCTTCTATTTGTTTGTTCTAAACTTTGTTTATATGTGTTTTTACGTTACTAAGTCTACAGAAATTTTTTTCACAAACCCGAAAAAACCCCAAAAAAACCTAATTCATTACCCGAACCAGAACCGGGACTTAAACCGTTTGAGCTTGCCATTTTTAAGACCGGGACCAAGACCGAACCAAAAATGTTTAGTCCAGTCTTGGTCCTTCAAAAACCCGAGACCGAAATCCGTTTGCACAGCCCTATTCACAACCACGTCTAAGAAAACTCTACAATTCACAACCCACTGGATATGCTTATTCAACCTACCCTCCGTAATTATAATACGAAAATAATGTCACTAACAGCCAATCAAATCTTCGCATTTCAAACTTAAAGTAACTACTTTGAACCACTATAGCTTCTAATAACGGAGCCAAGATTTGCAACCTTCACAATTGTAACTTTCACAGATCGTTTTATACACACAATTCCCGTACTAACTGTAAATTTTATAATCCGATCAGCTAAAGCCTCTAACTAAACGGGGTTGTAAAGAACAAAATATGATAGTAGAATCCATGTACAGCTTCAGTCTAGCACACCATTTTCCTCACCGTCTTCTTTCAGTTTTCTTTTTGCTTCCTCTTGCTCTGCAAAAGACAGTTTAATTCACGCCAGTTAGTTCCAGTACAACCTTGCATATACGCAAATCTTACACTGCAAGATCACATAAGTGATAATTGGAATACAATTTTATAACATATATGTGTGTGTGTGTGGCGGTCCCAGTTTGACAAAATCTTGTTCCATAAATACTGGAAACCTAGAAAAATCTTGCATTTTGCAAATGCTATTGACCATCAAAGAACCAAAAACACAGATACTAGTTCAAAAGTACTAAATAACAATGGCAATGAGACAGACTCAAATTTCATAGGAATACATGACATCAGTAATAAAGTATGATTACCGATGCGACTATGCATGCACATTCTAACATCAGTAGTAACCTTGATCAAGGATTGAACAAGCACCCAAAATTTCTTACTAAGTGAAACTAACTTTTCTGGGTGCATGTCTTAACTATCTCATAGGGCAGTAAATTTTTTAAACACACCAAAGCATGATCTTACTGTGGTTAGCTGCAAAGGAAAAGCACCATCTGTATATTATCATTAAGATCACAATCTTCTAGTCTAAAAGGAAACAAAATTTTGATGAGTTTTCACAGTACATATAATAAATAAAATGATGGAAAGCTAAAAATTCACTGAATGCAAATGCAAATTAATTTGTGGTCCTCATTAGCGTAAATAGAAGCCTGAGTTCCTAATGTCGCATCTTTCAAGTTCTTCTCCATAACCTGTATTCCTTAGTAGTGGGTCCAAAACCTTTAAAAAACTAGCATTCAAGTTCCTTTAGGAAAATCTATCAGTCTGACCTTAATTAAAAAAAGGTCAATAATTAAATAAGTGACTGTCACCCTTCATTTAATCAAATTAAGAAGGAAAAAGAAAAATAATGACCTTTCCCCTCCCCGCCCAACCCCACGTTCCAACCACGCCCGCTGCCTCCCTAGACTTCTAATGTAATGTTGACATCACTGCTGTCATAAGAATGGCTGGTAAGGGATTTCACCACCCAATTAGGTGCCACTTTTTGCAACTAAAACACGGAGAAACCCCACCCCCAACTGCACCCCCCCTCCCAAAAAAAAAAAAAAAAAAAAGAAAGGAAAAAAAAACCGGCACCTTTCTCTCTCCTCCAGTGATTTGATGGCAGCAGCAGGGGCCATTTCTAGCAAGCAATGGGAGGCATTTCACCCCTCGGGTTGTGAGAGAAATCCCCACGATAGCTGCCCAATATGGCAGCAAACTCAAGGGGAGAAATGCCCCCTGTTGCCACTCAGATAGCTGAAATGTGGGGATTCCTCCCCGCTGTAACTGCCAAAAACAACAATGTCATTTATTATGCTAAACCATGGGGAGAAATTCCTGCCACTCCTGCCATAAAATGGCAGGGGAAAAATCTCCCATGGCAACCAATTTTGTTGGAACGGTGAGGTTATTTTGGTGGGATGGATCCATTTTGGCAGCAAACTCAAGAAGAGAAATGTGATAACCTCAATCCCACATTGCTTGGGTAAAGGAAAGGATACCTATTTATACCAACTGGTATGAGGCTTCTGTGTGTAAATTCAAGAACAAAACCATGCAAATTAGGCCCATAGCGGACAATATCATACTAAAGTGGATTTGGTTCTACTAAGAAATCTCCCATCTCCCAAGAAAATACAGTGGGGGTGGATGTAACAGCACAATGAGTAGGTTATTGTATTTGGATGGATGGATAGAGAAAGGATGGACAAGGTGGGGAACATGATTATATTTTATTTTTACGGTTTCTATATTTTCTAATTTTTATTTTATTATAAGAAGAATATAATAGTCACTTTGTTTAAATATTGACTTTTTAACTATCTAAGTCATGGATTGGCGCTGGAACATAAATTGGTCTATCTACACTTGTATTTTCTCACAAGACAAGAAATTGTTTATTTGAATAAGATACATAACCACATCAGTGAAAAATGCCTTGACAGTTTTCTATTTCTTAACCAAAATAGAAATAAAATGAGTGATGTGGTGGTGGAGAAGTGTGTAACATTTGTGCATAGCACAAAATACGTGAATAAAACTAATATACCCAAATTCTGTTTTACAAGTAGAACAAAGAAAATAACATGGGCTAAATTGCTGAAGAAACCACATGATTAGAGCATCTCCAATAAACTCGATAATTTAAAAGAGCATATTCCTCTTTTTAGAGGGTATTTTTAAATTTAAAGAAAAATTCTTACAATCTCCAAAAAACTCTTTATTTTTCACTCCTTTATATTACCTTTTTCAAGAAACATGTATTTTATTAATTAGTATTCATATATCTATATGTCAATGACCAATAGAATTAAGTACAGTTTTGTTAAACCAAAAAGGAGTATTGAAACTTGCAGCTATTAAATTTTAGCGAGTGGAACCTCACTCTCTACTTTTCAAAGTTAATTTAAAGAGTTGGAGCCCATTTTTATGCATTCACTCTCTAAAATAAAGAGTATCTTGGTTTTAAAGAGCCTCTTGGAGATGCTCTTAATAACACACTATTATCTTCAACAAACACTTGTGTGTGCTATATTAGCTTACACAACAACGTTATGTTCCTGTATTAAAATTCTCAAGGTTCACATGGAGAGTAATCAAACTAATACAAACAGAGTCCCTATTTAGCTAATGAACGTGTTCGTAGAACCATTATATTGTTAGTGAAGCCCAAGGAATCATATATCTTTATCTTTTCATCGTAACTGATAGCTAACTGATTTAAGCTAATTAAAAAGCTGAGACACAATATTAGAATACAATAAATCCCTAGTGTCATCCATGGTTTAATTACAAACTTATCAAAGCACCAAAACACCATGATTTAATTTATGTTACAATATATCAGGATAACATTTGTCTACTAATAATTAATGTAAAAGCAAAAGAAGAAATTCATGTACCCATTAGCTTAACCATTGCTTTCTGAGTGCGCCTTTCAAGCTTGTCAAGTTTCTTTTGTACATCCCTCCGCAAGTCCCAGTTTGGTTTCTTTGGTGCTATGTTTAGGAATGGATCCTGAATTTTCGTCCAATAACTTAGTATCATACACAAATTTTGTTCTTGAAAATAAATGGTAGTAGAAGTTTATAAATCAACTACCTACCTCTTTCTTCTCTTCAGGAGGAGGTGCCACGAGGACAGGGTCTTCAAATTTTGGTAGTACTGGTGGGGCAAGTTTTCCCTCTTGAAGCTGCTTATCATGAGGAAGATAGTTTCGGAATTTAACATTGACATTGCTGCAAAAATTACATTAATTTTGTTTGTCAAACTGAGGGAGCTTCTTATAAGACAGATATCAAAATAAAATCCGACTAAATGCTTATGTTTACAAGTAATAAATTTAATTTTTTGACTACCATTCAGCAATTATTTCTTGTAACAACGTTGTTAACATATGCTAGCAACAAATTCTTAGTTCGTTACATCAGTCCTCAAAGTATGATACATGATTTATGGATTTCATACTTCAGCAAAGCATACTTAAGTTTTTTAAGATTTCCCATCCATGATGATCAAAAACCCCACAAGAGAATTTTACAAGATAAATAAATGTATATCACCCAGAACCTACTAGCTCCCATTTTGATACTTAAAAGTAAATGAAATTAAATTTCTGTTTAAAATTTTTTAGATTCACAAGGGTACAGCACTATATTTCAGCAACCAGTACATATAATTTATCGAAGCAACTCCCTAACAAGAATGATGAATGCAAAACAGTCGAACCTATACTGAAATTTAACTATCCCCTCCTAAGTTTCCAGGATAAACGGAAAGACCGGAAGAACAAGTAAAAACTCTATTTTCCTCAAGGGAAAAAAAGGAAGCAAGTAAATATGATAGCCCATGAGAAAAATTACTCGAGCTCATCTTCCTCTTGTTGTTCTTTCTGATGATTTTCAGCATCAGCATCTGCATCTGGAGTGCTAAGGAGTTCCTGAGCCGCTCTGAGCGCTCCTAGCCTCTCTCGCCGCGCAGCTGCCACTGCCTCTATGGATTCCTCTCCTCCACCATCCATCATATGGGCACGGAGTACTCACCAAGAAATCGTAGCCCCGGGAAGATTTAGCACCCAGCTGCTTCGAGTAGAGAAGGAGAAAGTGAGAATTACCTCGGAGATTTTTAACGTGGCTCTCTTGTGTCCTTGGTCCCCTGCGGGATGGGTTAGAGCTTTGCGTGTAGCTAAACCGGGGTTTTATTTGCGTGCAGGAGGTGATCCCTTCCAAAAAACATGCGGGCCGGGCACTCCGAAACTAAATGGCCCGCTGTTGAATAAGGCCCACCTGTGGGCTGATCTAGGGATCTAGAGCTGCAATACAACTTTTGCGGCCAAAATGGACGGCAAGATTTGGAGGAAAAAAATAAGCGACTTGTTAAATTGGGAAAACAATGGTGAAAATTTATGCAATTTGACGGACAACAATATTAAAATTCGAGAGAAAATTTCTTTATAAATGGTGAAGTTATCTAGTAGTCAAAGTAATTGTCACAGTAGAAATTTTATTTTACCTACACGCATTATGTCTGAATGCATAAATAACACATATTCAAGTTACAAATATGAAGTGATTGTAGTTTGAATGTGTGCTATATATGCACAAATGCATATAGGCGAAATAAAATTCATGTTTGCCATAAACTCATAGCACCACTCACCGTGACCGTGAATGAGGGCGCAAAGACAGGAAGAAATGAAAAGATGAATATACCACTATTTATTGATATTTTATGTATTTTCCTAAAATAATCTTTTATTAGTCATTTTTCAAAAGGATTCTATTTATTTTATAAAATCTCTATTTTTTTGAGAAAAAAGGAAGTTGTAAAACTATTGGGTTATTTAAAAGGCAAGATTTACAAACGCCAATTGGTCATATGAAAATGATACAGCCAGATGTCTGGCGACACGCAACTAACACACTACATAGGCATCTGGTAGCACAGTGCAGTCAGACATTTGGCGGTAGATCATAACTGGTCTATCATATTGTTGACCTCTCCAATGGACTTATTGATTCTAATTATCCCTTCCATCGAGTTATTTTGACCGGGAGCTCTTACTCTCCTACCATTTTTTTCCTATTACTACTGATGTTTATATGAATTCTGTGCATTTTGTCCTTCAGCAGCGTCTCCTCAATGACTCTCTTCCACTCATTTAGATGTTTGATGACCATTTTGACAAATTGTCAAACGCTGATTCACTTGGGATCAAATTTGTTGTTTCCCAGATGCACAAGGGACATCAACTGAAAATAATCCCTAAAGAGATCACCAGAGGAAAACAGGAGCACAAGATCAAATATCATAAATCAAGGTACCAGTTGTGCATAAAACTGATATACAAAGGCTTAAGCATCAAAGAAATATAAAAACATCAGCATGAAGATTTTGGAGTTTCACACTCCATGTGAGACCACAAAAACTTAATGCATTCAAGTGCAATTGATTTTTGAAATTCCTTAGAAACTTGGCGTTCCAAAAATTGAGTTAAATTCCTCTGAACCGGGTAGTAATGCCTGACTAAATGACATTAACAGATTCAAAAATCAAAAACTTCCTCACCTTCTTCATAATCTTCCTGTACGGTATCCATTTCTTGGATTACTTCATCGTCAAAAAGAAAAGATGCAGCTTCTCTGGTTCTTTGAGGCTTTCTATCATTTATTCCTATAGCAGAAACTATTTTCTCTTTGATACAATCCTCAACAGCATCTCTTTTGATTTCTTGAAACTGCAACCCAAGAAGAGAAATGCACTCTCTTTTGTAACTCAAGTCATTTGAAGACAAGACCAGACCGGCAATTGTTTTGGCAAGATCAGGTGCATAATTACAAATCTGTGGGATGAAAACATATTTCGAAACTCAGGGAGAAATTTATGGAAAGAAGATACAATAATACATCCAAAATAATACATCCAAGCTTTTAAGAGTTTCATCATTTATATTGCTCAAAAATTTATTATATTAAGAATAATAATTCTGTATATATAGAGAAAAAACCACATCTATCTTGTTACTACCAGATCATACAATCATGTCGGGAGACAGTTTCCTAATTGATACGAATCATTCCAAAACTCCATCCTTCACGGTGTCTGAATATAGTAAAACCATAAACCAATATCTTAATGCCATTCTTAATTTTATGCATAGAACATCCTGCCATCTGTAAAACCAGGAAGAAAAGACATATTTTAGATTTTCTTTAGGTGTTAACTAAAAGTATGAATTTGTGAAATTGCACATATGGTTCACCACAGGCATTTTGTTTACATATATAGATAGCCTTCATGGAGATGCCAGAAAAGGACTAATAGGATATCATCTAGGAAACACTTCTTAAAGAACTTATCTGCTTTGGTTCTACATGTTTTGGCATTTCTAAGAAGTACTAGACTTTTCATTCTACCTTAAGTGCATGTTCACTGAGCAGAATTCCTCCAAAATTTTCCTTCAAATCATTCAATGCAAGATTGACAGCTTTTCTCGTAAGAATCCGATCAATTTGACTGCTTTCATTGCAAGGCAGTACCATAACTGTGGCGGTAGGTCAAGGAACAGATTCAAGCCAACTCATATGCATTGAAGATGTTATAAGTAAACGCCTCTAATTTTAGTAGTGCATGTCTGGAAATTAAGAGACCGTGACAGAATGTATTACCATACCACAAAAGGATATTGCTTATGATAACTATGGAGAGCAATGTAAATGTGAGTGCATGGCGGCAAGTCTTGCCATTCTAATAATGTGGAACCATCTTGATCTGCAACACTCTTTAGAGTTAATCCATAATCTTTCCACTTGATCCTTGTTAGTGCATCCAGAGATGGTCGTGACATTGTACAAGGAGAGTAGTCCTTGAAATACAGGACCTAAACACAAATGCAAGATCAATCAATTGGTAGAGATAAGCATGCAGATAATTTGTTTCAGATAATTTGTTTTGTCACCCTTATTAAAAAATATAAGACCATTTAATAGCATGCAACCTGAGGAAAAAGGAGAAGGAAAAAAAAATGGTATAGTCAAGGTAGAGAAGTTTAAGAATTTTAGGATTAATGCTCCACGGTTATAACTCAAGCCTTTGTAGTTCATTACATTTGCTATACACTATCTCTTGCCTCCCTGGGATTGCAGAAAACAAGGTTGCTTATCAAGTTTTTCTGTTTTTGACTGGGAAAACTTTCTATGGCAATTTACTTAATTTTAGTTAACGTGATTTGTTCTCAAATTTAGAATGTTATATTCTTGGTTGATGAAACTTCTTACGAAGTGATTTTAGAGGGGAAAAAATTGTTTAAAAAGTAGGAAAAATTATGGGTCCACATGCTCTTTATCTCTTCCGATCTTTTATTTTTTAATTTTTTTTTGGTGGAGAAAGCGTGGTTAAAGAAGTTCTTGCAACCTCTATATGGTTGGGAGAAATCATTGATTCAAAAGTACACATGCAAGAAAGTGGCATGACATAGCTCACTGCAGTCAACATTTAAGGTCTGATTTCAGTGATAGACTGAACGCACAACTACCATGGACATGCGTTGAGCTGAATTCAGGAAACTTTGTCAGCAAACATTTTGCAGTTTTATTACCGTTGATGAAATTTCTAGCAAGGAATGAATGAAATAATTAATTTCCATTTTCTTAAAAAGGAAGATATCATTGCTTTAATAGTTGGCCAGAACCACCTCTGTTTTCCTATCATAGGCTGTGAAGCAGGAGGATTGAGCTGCCTCAGATATTTCACTAATAATAATGACAACTTCCGTCACCTGTCCAGAACTTCGTTGGTTTCTGGTGCTACAAGCTACTCCAGTACCAACTTTTAGATGCTCCCTGGAGGCATTCTCCAAATAAAATCCAGTTAAATAATAGAAATTATCAAAGATGATCAGATAAAAATTGAAATTCAAACCATCAATGGAACCTATAAACTGTAATGACTAATAGCCCTTAATAATGACTCAGTGTACTGTTTTAAGAATGCAAAGTAGAAACGAATAACTTTTGCTTTCTGTATACATTTTTAGCCCATGCTTCTACTTAATTTTTTGCTAAAATTGCATATTAGATGTCCTGAATAATAAAATAATAGGATGTGTAATGTAGAATAACGAGTAGAAGAGAGCCAACTATTACAGCTCCTACATGATGTTTAGAATTTATAGTTATTTGGCCTTTAATTTCAGTCATGAAACAAATAATACAACAATGGAAAACAATGCAGTAATAAAATATCTGTGTAGTTGAGCTATCATCAGAGATGGAGAAAATGTATAATTCGCATAAACATCTAAAGTATCTCCTTGAACAAGTAAATTGCTGAAAATAATTGAAAAGAAAATAAAATAAGTTAGGACTCACCCACTTGAGAAGCAACAGTGGCAAATGTCATTCAATCTATTACCATGCTTAGAAACATATTCTTCAAAGCTTGATTTCAGGTGGTCAATATTTGGTGCAGATGAAGGCAAAGAACTAGAAGCAAGTGGTAGCATTTGACTTTCATACTGTGAACCAAAATTGCCACCAGAATCAACCAACAATTCAATTGCAATCTTCTGCAGAGAATTAGAAATGATCAACTAACGGCTGGAAACAGTATATTATAAGAATTTGAAGCTCAAGCATCATCATTATTATACATGCTCTATTGAAAGAAGGGATTTCAGTGAAGAGTGAAAACCCCTTTTTGCAGATACAAAAATACCTAAATGATATTTCTCAAATTTACTTAGATAATTCTTGATTTTACAGCTTAGACACACTTAACATTATAAGACACAGGAAACTGTATGCCGATCTCATATATTTCATTTTCATTATTTGGTAAGTATGATGCTCCTCTTTCATTCAAGTGCTTAATCTGCGAACAGAACTAACTTCTGGTGCTGCTGAACAACTAATGAACATGCTTAGAGATATGCTTCAAATAGAAAATCAATATAGTTGCTAGACATGGCAGATGGCTGCTGACCACATAGTACAAGATTACGTCAGGACAAAAATCCATGCAATACTGAATCAGGTAAATATAAATAAACTAAAACAATTAAAGAGCATTTTTTAAGAAAAATAAGAATTTGCTAGAATATTTTTCAAAATAGGAACTTGAGGAAAATTTATCATAGCTGAAAATCTCATATGAACTTACAGGAGTTTTCAGCAAGAGCATCTGCAGGACAGACATAAAAATGAAAAAGAGAAATCAATAATTAAATAAAGTTACGAGCCACCACAAGTGAGATATAAAAGGAGAACAATGACTTGAACAATCATGAATGAAGAATCCAACCTTTTGGAGAAACAAAGTTATATCTGTCAGTAATTTATCAATATTTTCACATGTCCACAACGATACTTCAGTTCCACTGCAAAAGGAAGTGCAAGGCAAAACAAAACAAGTTAGACAATTAGCAGCAGAATACTCTTTAATATCAATGACAAAAACTAGGAAGTAATAGCATGCCTGAATTTAGCACCATTTTTTGTTGCTGACTGCAGCTTTGTCAGCCCTCTTGAGGAATCAGTTTCCTTTGGTTTGAATTTGAACTGATGTATCTCTTTATCGGACATGCCTTCAGTTACAAAAAACAAAAAATGTATGAAAATGGCAGATAAACCACAATATTTAACACCTTTTTCCAGGTTCATTTATTTGTACACATGATATAAAATGATTTTTTATCCACACCTTTCTAATGTGCCCTTTTCCATTTTTTTTTTTTTTTGGTTCTGGTAAATTGCTATACATATATTTTTAACAGTTCGTAAAGAGAGGTCCCAAAGGAATACTAAGGACTGCTGTGTGCAGTCTTCTGTGACTTTGAATATCCCAGAGGTGGTTTGCATTAACCCTTTGGCAATATAACCTTAAGTATGTCGTCCTTTACGAGCTCAAAACCAAATATTTGTTCTATTTCCCGCATTTTTTCCAAAAATAAAATGCAAATGAAGAAGTCCCGAACAAACAGAAAAAATTATATGGAGGCAAGAAAATTCCATCACAAAGAAACGTCAAGCTGGAAATTCAATATAACAGAGCAACTTGAACCTAACAGAAATGTTGAAGCGACTAAGCCCCAGCGACGTGGTCGAGGCTATACAGAAATCATGCATCAAGTTATCCCAGAGTGTGGAACATTTAATATCCCAATAGTGAGAAGCAAGAAAAGAATGGACCCAATATGTAAGTAGGTAACGCTGATGATTTTCATCAATTCCAATCTGAGTTAGACACAAGACTTGCAATAATTATGCGGACTCTCATGCGCTGCATTGAGATACATGTAGACAACACTAGTTGTACAATATAATAATCTAGGCTCGCACGTTCCAGCACTCAAAGCTGTTAAAACGTTCCCACTTTCATCCAAGTATAGTGTTGTTAGGCATTAGCTTATAAGTGCTGATAAAACTAAGAGAATGGAGGCATGGGTTTCAACAATATAAAAAGTCTCCCTGGAAAAGAACTTACTCGTGGTAGCAACGCTAGCCACTCCATCTGCAGTGCGAATGGTACAGTAGTCAGAGAACTGATAGATCATAGATCATAGTGTTGTCTTTACATTTTATTGGACATAAAATCCCAACAATATTATCAACTAAAAGTAAAATTTTTGATCGACCAGTTGCAATTGTAGAGAGCAGGAAATTGCTTAAAGAGATTGAATATGAGTTTTTCTTCTCCTTTCTTTTGGTTGGTAATCTTCAAGCGCACTCTTAAAACTTCTAATCAGCCCTGCCCATCTCCCAGTAAGAACAAGAGGAGGAAAGGACAAGTAAAAAAGCACGACAGGGAGAGAGAGGGGAAGTGACGTAGTGAATAGTAAATGAAAAAGACCATCTCAACCAGAGACAGCCAAGAGATGTAGCAATATCATATTTCTTGATAAAGAATCATTTCGAATCAACGAAAATTTTAGGATAAAAATACCTAAATGTGTGGACAATAGAAGACCATACTACCTGCTGCTTATTTGCGAACATTACCTAGTAAAGCATCAGATATTTTTAGAGCATGCAGTCTAAGAAACTCAAAGTGAAAAGGAGAAGTGGTGATCTAATAGCTTCCATGCCCCGGACATTTAATTATGATCAAGAAAAAATTCTTGTTATATGAGCTTTTTGACTAATTATGACTATTTTGATTTCAAATTTAGAGCTGAGATATTTGTCATGAACGTGCAGAAAATAGCTTTACTTACCCCAATTACCAGCCGTTAAGGGATTGGTGATGAATTTTAATCCTAGAAATTCCTCAAGGGTGCTTCCAATACCTGTATCAGAAACTACAAAGAGGAGAACCGACAGAAAGTCATTGATTATCATAAAATCAAGCCTATTGACTCTGTGCAAGTTATATGTCCTGTTTCTCACTATTTTCTTTTTAGTCCAGCAAATTACTAGCGGAAGAGGTTAAGAGACAGGATCTACTTATTTAATTCATCAATCCATACGATCTCCATCACAAATGAAAATTTGCCATCAAACAATGATTTCTAGAAATGGCAGAAACAGAACTATTTCAGAATGAGAAACTGAAGAATGGAAATGAAATGAGAAATAATCAGCAAAAAGCAATCCTGGAGCTCTGGGCACAAGTTTACGGGGGAGAAACTCAGGAAAACTGATAAATCAACAGAACACGTGATTACTTTTGGAATCATAGTAATTAAAAAATAATCGGGCTAAAGTAATCCACAATCTGAATAATATAGTACAGAGCTCATTATTTCACAATAGTGCAAAAGTCTGCACGTATATATCAGTAATAATGCCTTGGATACACGCTTCATATGGATACCTGAGATCCAAACAAGAGCGGGAGTTGATTGAGGATTCGATTTGATAGAGATTGATAGTCTGCAAAAATTGTCTGAAATATGGCATCTCCGATATGCACAAGTAATTAGCTGCAACATAGAATCATTACCAAATTTGCCAAAAAAAGGTCAAAAGGATTTTGATAAAAACGATTGGGCATAGCGAAGCAACAAACTAAGTAATAATTTGGAGTTCGGAATCAGAACTCACGTAACTACACAGATTTTTAACAGAATCGACTTCCATTTTGTTGTTTGGTAGAAGAGAGTGTGTTTTTGTGCGTCTTCCCGCGCGGACTCTAAGAGCATCTGTATGTGGAGGTGAGGGATAGAGAGGGTGATTATTTTAAGTAGGGAAATTTTTGCATTTCGTCTTCAACTTTGCCAATTTTAACAATTTCATCTATAATTTTTTTTGAAGCATATAGGTCCTCAATCTTTGTCAAAAGTAATAATTTCATCTCCAATCTTTTTTTTGAAGGATATAGATCCCCAACATTCCAAAAATAAACACAAAAGGTCCTTATGAACAATTTTTATCCATTTTCATATTTAGAAAATAACCATTTTACCCTTGTATGAAATAAAAGAAAATTAATATAAAATATATTTGATTTCTCTGATGAGTTACTTCTGACTTCCACTTAGTACAACAAACATTTCTTTTACTATTTTTTTAAAAGTAGAGTAAAATAAGACCTCACTTAAGTTATCTTTAACAATAATAAAAAGAGATTTATCTATCATTTTTAGCTATATGAGGATGAAAAATTTTAGAATGAAAAGGGTTGTAGCGGAAACAAAAAGGGTCCTCCCTTTTTAAATTTACCAATAATTTAAATCTTCAATTTTCACAAAAAAAAATTCATACATTTTTAATCATTTTAATTTTTATAACTTGAATATCAATTATATCTCAATTATCATTGCTTATTTAAATTTAAATTTCAAAGATTTCATTGACTAAAGTAATTATAAGAGTAGTGGTGGTGGTTGGGAAGTGAATGGAAAAAATAATATATTAATTAATATGTATATATAGCTTGTGTTAAGTATAGTTCCATTCTCCTGCTAGAGTACGCACCAAACTCACACGTGTCTCGCAAAGAAAAAAAGTAATGTGTGAGAAACCAATGTTACAGTCTTAAGTGGGTGAATGAGAAAATGTATTCGTAGATATACGTTCTAATTTTTTCGTCCTCATATAGCCAAAAATGAGAGATAAATCCCTTTTTATTATTGTTAAAAATAGCTTAAATGGAGGCCTTATCCTACTCCACTCTAAAAAAAATAGTGAAGGAAATATTGGTTATACTAAGTGAAAGTCAGGAGTAACTAACCAGATAGAGCAAGCATATTTTGCATTAATTTTCTTTTATATCATACAAGGGTAAATTGGTCAATTTATAAATATGAAAATGGATAAAAATTGTTCGCCAGGACCTTTTGTGTTTATTTTTGAAAGGTTTGGGATCTATATGCTTAAAAAAAGGTTGGTGATGAAATTGTTACTTTTCACAAAGGTTAGGGACCTATATGCTTCAAAAAAAAGGTTGGGGATGAAATTGTCAAAATTGGCAAAGGTTTGGGACGAAATTCAAAAATTTCCCTTTTAAGTAAGTATGAATGGAAAGAGCTGTTGGGAAAAAAGCGGGAAAAATGCAAAAGAGGAGAAGGATGGAGATAAATTCAAAAATAATAATAAAATAGTAGTGAACAGGGTGAAGGTGAGGGTCTATTAGTGGACCTTGCACGGGATTTGAGGGAGGAAAAGTGATGAAAAATAGTGTAATTGAGAAAAAAATGATTAAAAGAAAATGAAAATAGATAAAAATACAGGACTCACTTATTTTTTTTGTGTCCTTCTCCCTCCTTGAATGGACTACGCCACACCCCACCCCCCGTTGGAGATGCTTTAAGTGAAACCCCATTTAACGTACTTTTTAATAGCAGATTGACAAAAATGTTCTTTTCAAATATGAAATATGAAGCCCATGGTTGCAGAAATTTAGAGTCATTATTATGTCTTTTGGTTAATAGTGTGATGTACAGGTTGAAAATGTAACGCCCCGGGTTTTGGGTGCCCGAGGCGTCAATACATTTTTCTTTCTTTTAAATAAAATAAATCAAAAGTGAATCAAGAGTGGATATAAAATAGAAAATATCTTGAATCAAAAGTAATAATATAAAAGATAATTTGTCAGTGATAGTCAACTGTTTCACACGATATCAAAAGTTTTCCAAGTACTTAAACAAAGTTCGAGTCATTCAAAATAAAGCTAATTTAATTTATTTTGAAAGCCACCATTGCTCAAGACATCTCCTCCGACTCCAAATGTGCAAAATATTAATTTGAAAGGGGTGAGTATCTCATAGAAATACTCAGTCGACTCAACGCAATATTAACCAATTTATACTATAAACATACATATAAAAATACAATTCACATCTCATAAGCCTCAAATAGTCTTTACCCGAAAACAAGCATCCTATGGTAAATGCAGGTTTTCAACTCTCGTCTCATACCCTAAGACATATAAAATACTAGAGCGCATAGTAACATCATAGCATGCATGCAAAATCTACGCATAGCAATAAAGCATATGCAAAAGTCTCGTCTCGTCTCATCTCAGGCATAAAGTAAATAAGCTCATGCAAATAATATATAAGAACATAAATCACAGCTCCATATGCAATTCATAGAACAACTAATTAATATTAGCGCTATTTGTGAGAAAACATCTTTAGAAAAAAGTCTACCTCAAATTCCACCGAGTCGAGCTAATGGGTAAGGCTTACTCACTTTATTCTTCATTCATCGCCTATAAAAGAATATAAAATTTAAATTAGGATTTTTGGTGAAATGAGCTATCTATAAAAGGAATTATTTTTAAAACTAAGTTATAATAAAATTATTATATGAAATGCTTAAGGGTGTAGTGTCTAATGTGATTAATACCCAAAAGTTAAGGAAAACTAGGAAATTAAGGATTAACCAAAATTTAGGTATAAAAATAAATGAATTTATTTAAACTAATTTAGAAATCTTTAAAAATTCAATAATCCCAAAAATTAGAATTTAAATAGCTAAAGTCATTAAATCTCATATTTAATGAAAATATGGCTTTAATTAAAAATAAGTATAAACTAATTTACGGGTTTAAATAAATAAAGTCTAAACATAACTAAAATTAAAATCTTATAAACTTTCAAAACTAATTTTGAAGAATCCCAAAATAAAAGACTAAATTAATTGAGAATAAAAGTTTATAGGCTAAAATAAACAAAACACAAGTTTCTGGGCCCATTCGAAAGGAATCAAAAGTTTGAGGGCCAAAAGTAACCCAAATCGGATGTTTTATGCTTACTTAAACAAAACAGAAAATTTAAGGCTTAAATGAAATAACTTAAAACATTGGGACTGAAAATTAAAATGTCCCAAAAGTCTTTTATTACCCCCCAACCCCCCATTTCATTCGACAGAGGAGAGCAGGGGAGCAAAACGGAAGAAGGGGAGAGCAGCTGGATTCTGTCCCTCCCCGGCGAACCCGAACTGGAGTATGGCCGCCCGTCCTACGCGACTCCATCGGTCGCAAGCAGTGGCGTAGCCAGAAATTTAAGTTGGGGGGGCGACCGCCGGCTCTTTGCCGGCCCAAAAAAAGTTTTCAAAATTTTATGTAAGAAGAAAAATGATTTATATATAGATTAACTTGCTTGAACTAGAATTTTTCTTTATCACAATCTAAAATGTTAAACTTTTAACTAACTTGAAATGCGTAAAAATATAATATGACATTGACTCTTCAACTTTATCTATCAAGAATAAGTTTCAGTCGTTATCATTCAAACCGATTCTAAATTTAATTAGTTCAAATTTATAAATAGCTCTTTGAACTCAAATTGAAATCCGAAAGCTATGGACTTAAATGTAAAGATAAAATTTTTGATATTAAATCAATCATTCAATTAGATCAAGTGAATTAACATATATTGTTAAGGATACTAATAGTTACGTCTTAAATAAAGAAAATGAAAGTGAACTAATTATGTTTTGCATAGACTAATATATCATATGATGACACTTGACCGTATATAAATAATTTGAAGGATTAGTCTATCTATATATAGAAAATGCTAATTAATATTGTAATATGTCAAGTGATTATTTATTTTTTCATGATGTTTACTAATTTTAAAAAGAAAATGTTAAAACTTGGCGATAAGGTGATAGAATGATTTGGACATTAAAATAATATGAAACTCTATTTAAAACTTGGAAGGAAATTCATATTTTGAATTAAGATTAGTCCATCTAATAATAATATATATAAGTTTAAATCACAACTATTTAATGATAATAAGAATAAAGACTACGTTTCAAATTTCTTATACCACTACAATCATTATCACCTAAATAATTATACAAGTTGGGAGGGATTTTTTTTTTAAATGAGTTGGGAGGGATTCTTTTATACTAATTTAGTGAAATCTTCCAGGTTAACATGCTCATAATTTAAAAAAGAACCAATTAAAAGAAAAAAAAAAAAGGGGGGGGGCGGGGGGAGTTATTTATCCATTTTAATATGGTTGTTGGGCCTAGCTCATTAATCCATTTTTTCTGGCCCAATTCAAAAGTCCGCCACTAAAATAAGGGTAATATTGTAATTAGACATATATCTTCTTCCCAGCTCCAACTCCATTTCCTCCACCGACCACGTTCTGCAAATGGGTTCTTTATGGTTCTTTTCAAGATTTCCATGGTTGGAGCTTTTAAACATTAATAAAACATTCCATCCAAATCCACGACCACACTCGACCTACATTGGCTCTGTCCCTGCTTCCCTTCTCAAGCAAATCTTTCACAGCTGAAAATTTTTGGGAAATTTTTGCAGGGGCGACCATCGGTGCGGCAACTGATGTTGCAGGGGCGATCGCCCCCCCCCACGCCTCCCTGTCGCTCCGCCCCTGGTCGCAACGAAACGATTATGGGCGCAAGCACGGCGGAAAGAGGAGAAAACCGAGTTGAACTCGGTTGGGGATTTACCCCTAGATTCAAAAGTAAACCCGAAATTTCAGCATGGAAATAAAAGTAAAGGCTTGGGCTTGGTTTGTAGTTGTGTGGTGAGTCGAAAGAGTGGATTTTTGGGGTGAAAATGCGGTGGTGATGTTGGCGGCAGTGGAGGTCGCCGTCGGTGGTGGCGGTGCACGGTGGTGTTGTTGTTGGTTCCATTTCCCTTTCTTGCTCATTGCTAGGAGATGTATACATCAATGTTGGAAGTGGTTGAAAAATGGTTCTTTGTTTTTGTACAAGCAGTGTGTGTGTGTATGTATGTATCCTATATTGTCTATGTTAAATACCTAGAATGGATTTTGCAAGGAATGAGTTCAATGTGTGTGTGTGAATGGAAATTGAAAGTTAAGGTTGAATATTTGCTTTGAAAATTCTGAATGAAGATGGTAATGTGAGTGTTTGTAGAAATTTCAAAGAAAATGGAAAGAGAGAAGAACGTTTGAAGAGGAGATGAAGGAGACCCTGAGTGGCTGCTGCTGATTGTTGTTGGAAGTGAGGAGTTGGGAATATATTTATACATATCATTTTGGCATCGAGTTGCATGAGGATGGAGGGTTGAATGAGAAACTACCATATGGGGCAAAGTACTTAAAAGCTTGTTTTTAAATGAAATAATTTGAATTAAGAACTAATTAATTGAAATAAGAAATTAAGCAATTAAATTTTTAGTAGAAATTAGCTTATGAATAAAAGAAAATTTGTAAAATGTTAATTATGTTAACTTATTTTAATGGTTAATTAAATGGTAAATAACTAAATAAATAAAAAAATTATTAATTAAGATAATATTTATTATGTATAATTAAATTAAGTTAAAGAATTAACTTCGAGGAGATTGGTAGCGACGCGGCTTAAGAATTTGAAATTGTAAAATTTATAGTCTTAAAATTTTTGGTCGCTACAGAAAAAATGATTGAAATGTAATTATGTAATAGTGCGATATGAGTAGGATTATAACATGTAATAGAAGATCATTATTAAATACTTGAAAAAGCATGAAAGTTCAATTAATTACTCCCTCCGGCCCGATTATCTGGTCTTATTTTCCTTTCTGATATGTTTCAAATATATTGTCAGCTTTCTATATTCAAAAGTCTAATTTGCATTACATTACAAATATATACATATTTAATACTTTTATTATAACTATCAATTTTGATTTTTACTTATTAAGAAATGACAAATTATGAACACGGATCACAAAATTTGCCTTTTCAACACACATTTCTTAATCTTTGTGAAAAATAAATGTGACCAAATAATTGAGTTGGAGACTATATGTATAAATTTATTGACGGTCATCAACATATATAACTTGGGTGCCATTGGCGATAAAATGTTTACGTAATTAATATCTAAAATACTGTTAATTAATTAATAATTATTAATTAATATTAAATCGTGAAGGGGTGATGCCTCAAAGAATGCGGGAGTATGGCTGCAAAAAAGGGACCGGGAACTATCAACTAACCATTTTACCTCTGACACGGTCGGTTTGTGAGGAATTAAGCAACAACTGAAATGGCTCTAATTTGAATGAGATACTGACGAGACAAAGAGACAAGTCATAGCTAAAACTTGAGCTCTTTCTTTTGCTATGCTCGTATTGACTGGAATATGGATTAATCAGGTTATATCTATTGTACAGATTGATAGCTATGTGAAGATAAAACTTAGGAATGACCATTTTTGAATTGTTAGGTCATTTTATTCTGCTGAGTTGAGGTTCAGGATTCTTTGGAATTTCAACTGTAGAGAATTCTACAGATTTAAATGGTTAACGGGGCAGCTAATGGGGAATTTTTTCTCCCCAACCCAAATTGTTCCCGCCCCCAATTAGGGGGTGCAGCAGGGCAGGGAAAATGCTAACAGGAGGAGGTGCGAGAAGGCAGCCCCGTCCCATTGCCCTCCCCAGTAGTTTTCATGCCCTTTTTGCAATTTTTCTTGTTTTGATGTTATTTCAAAAATGGCACTTCAACTGCGTCTTTTAACCGAATCAATTTCTCACGGTATTTTACATAGCTCACTAATTGAAAAAAAAAATTCGTTCATCTGCCTTCTGTTACTGTAAATCTTAAGCTACTTTTCCCCACTCACCTTTTTCATTTTTGTAGTTCTTGAGGCTGTTTTTGCAATTTTTCTTGTTTTGATGTCATTTTGAATAATAGATAGTACCACATTAACCGCGTTTTTAACGGAATCAATTTCTTTCAATGTTGTACATAGCTCGCTAATTGAAATAAAAAATTAGTTCATTTGCCCCCCTTCTCGGTGCTGTTATCTTAGGGGCTGTTGAGATTACAATGTCTATTACAAGAGATTTTACAAATTCATAGACAAAACTAATCTCCTAATGTGTAGAAAAAAACTCAATTAGCTTGCTCTAAACACTCCTCTTTGATGTATCGCGTTGAGCTCATATTTAACACCACACAAGAAACACCGAAATCATTGTACCGTCACCATGGGGAATGGCAACGGAAAACTCGCTAGAGTTACAAGAATTTTGGCCGAAAAATGTCACCCCTTGCACTCCATGGATCTCTCTCTCTCTCTCTCTCTTAGCCAAAGACAAGACTTTGTCATAAAAGAAAAGTCCCCAAAAGGTCAAAATATTCAAATTGGTCAAAACAATTCAAATGGGCCATATGGATTTGAGTGAGCCACCATCCACAGCTAGGATGGGATCGATTTTCTCAAAATCAATTATCATTCGATTTTAATTTCAACCATATGTTTATTGTTTACAAATCTTTTACACGCAGATTTTTCACTTTCGTTGAAGCAAGAAGATTAATCATTTTATCCACGGTGGAAATATTAAATATGCTGAAAATGAAAGAAACATACACCTATAGTCGAACCAATGATTTGCCAGCGATAGAGTCGCGAAAGATGCCAGCCTATGAACAATCATGTTCCTATCTCCTATAATATGCTTACAGTGCCAACAATTAACTGAATTCAACAAAGCGGAATTATGTTGAAATACTAGGTCTAGAGAACCAGTTGAGGAGGGTCTGCAAATTGATAATAGTGTGTAGGATTAAGTATTTTAAGAGCATCATTCTAATGCTAGTGACTGATGTGGACAAGTATCACACAAACCCGACACGGGTCGGACAAGATCGGAACCCCCACCAATAGAGGGAGCAATTATTTGTTTTTTATTAGTTGTTTTTAAAATGAAGCTAGCCGCTTGTGTGTCATAAAAAATCAAGGCTGGTACTAGAATATTTCCAAAGTAATCTATACTTGTAAAAGACAATTTACTTCTATGTTATTCTATGAAAAATTATTTAGCATGGTAGGTAATAAAAGTCTCATGGATGCCATTATTTTCACTAGCCAACTTGAAACGAAAAAGAAACTGAAGTCCATGTGTTTAGAAATCTAACCAATTTAACTCTCAGTCATTAAACTCTCAATATTGTTCTTGGTCTCCTCAAGTGAATAATTAAAGTTTTTAATTTCTGGAAACATAAAGTAGAAAATGAATTAATTTTCTACTGTATTTTCCCAAAAAAACTTTCATTTTCCAAGGAGTCAGACTAATAAATTTGATCTTTCATATTCCACTGTATTTTCCCCAAATTAACTTTTACCCTGCTTTCCAAGGAGTCAGGACTTTTGATCATTCCCGTGGTTTATATAAATACCGGCATACATCCACCAATTTTTCATCCAGTGCTGATAATGAATTACTGATAATAATCAGTTTAAATTTGCAAAAAAGAAGAAAAAAATGTACAGATTTGAAGGCACATCATCCAGCATTACCTTCGATCAGTTTTTGTCAAAATACTATGTGAGCTTCCATGGAACAAGAATTGAAACCACGGTCACAGACAAAGCAGCAATTGCTTGTGAATGGACCAAAGAAATCTATTCAATTTATGAAGGAAAATCAATAGTAGTTGTGGGTTTGGACGTCGAGTGGAGGCCTCATCCTATTCGATCAATAAGTAACAAATCGGCCACGCTGCAACTTCGTGTCAACGACAAGTGTCTTATTCGTCAGCTGTTTTACATGGATGAAATTCCAGAAGCCCTCAAGAGCTTCCTGTTGGACCCAAAGTTCACCTTTGTGGGAATTGAGTGGCTGATGATATTCTGAAGCTCAAGAATGGATATGGGTTGGATTGCAGCAGCAGTGCTGATATTCGAGCCATGGCCAAGGCTCGTTTTCCGGGGAGGTTCAGTCGACCGGGATTTAAGGATCTTGCTTCGGAAGTGTGTGGACTTCACATGAAGAAGCCTAAGCATGTCTACATGAGTAATTGGGAGGCAAGAGAGCTTAATCATCCTCAGGTTGAATATGCATGCATTGATGCTTATGCTTCTTACAAGATTGGTCACAAGCTAATTATTGAATTATGATCAAATGCAACTATGCAAGTCTTATAATTATTACATCAGTACTCAATTAATTATTATTAATAATTTCTACAAGATTTATGATTCGTTATATAATATTTGTTTAATTACTATTTGAATATTACCCCGGCCATTTCTGAATTAGAACATCTCCAATAGTTTCTTTAAATTCAAAATTCTATTTAATTTAGAGAGTGAAGTCTTAAAATTATACTCTGAAAAGTCACTTTAAATTAACTTTTTGATTTAGAAAATGGGTTTGGTAAATTAACTTTTTGATTTAGAGAATGGGTTTGGCTCTTCAAATTTCTACTTAAATGGACACAAGTTTCAATATTCTCTTTCTTGAATTATACAAATTGTCTTTTAATTAACTTTTAATTATACTGGTTTAGGAAGTTTTAATTTTTGCTTGACTCTACGTGGACTTTGTAGTTGACTTAGACAAAAGGACACTGCCAGAATATTCAGCTTAGCCGAAAAACAATAGATACAAATGAGATGAGAAACCCTTTTTCCAATTGGGGAGAAGATAAGAAAACACGTTTTTACCATTGTTCAAAAAATTTCAAGCAAAATGGCAAATCCAAGGTACCCATCACTTGAACATTCCAATTATAACTAATACACAGTCAATGAGATCCTGCTTAGAATTCATCCCGATGAAATAATACATGAATGAGTTCTTTTGAGCCAAATATGATCATATACATACGGTCTAAAACCTCCATTTAGGTTCTTAACTAACAGTAGACAGAATAAAAAAATGCAAAAAGAAAACATGAAACGCAGCCGTTTTACAGTTTGTAGAGTCGCACACTGCTAGAAATCCAACATACAATTCCATTCCTGCAACCCAAACAACAAAAGAATAGATAAAAGATTGAAAAAAAAAGGGAAAGAGAAGCAACAGATTCATCTCATTATAAACAAAATAGATAACTCTTAAAAGTCAGAACACGAGAACATCTTAAATATCCTAATTTCGTGAACACGTTTTCTTCCTTTTTATTTGTTTTTCCCACTGAGACAAGACAGACATGTACTTGATACATATGGGTGTACATTGCACTTTTAGGTTCCCACATTGTATTTTGCCAGGGAAATATTTCCATCACTGTAACAACATATGGCACCATTTCTCCCACTATTGACTCAAAACTGTCGATTTTGAATTGCACTCACACAAGTTCTCTTCCTTAAAACTTTTACTGCTTATGATAGGGGAATCGGGATATTCTGCCAAAGCTTATAAACTGGAGCTGGACAAACATGCTTTTTACCGGCACAATTCATAAAGCCAGAATTCTAACCACTTATTATTCACACACTGAGATTCTTAAATCTCAATTGGCCCTTTTCATGTACTTAAAATGACTCTTGGACAATCCAAAACAAATGCAATAATCCAGAGACGATCATAGAAAAGGTTCCACCCAATTGACCAAAAGCATAAAAAATTGTTTAAAGCGGATAAAAAATTTTACTTTCAAGTTTCAACTATCAAACAATTAACAAGCACATCTCCTGGAGTCAATCTCTTCAACTTATATATACAGTTTCTCATCAATTATTATTAAAAAAAGAAAAAAAAAAAAAGAAAAAACGCAACTTTATCCAGGAAATGAATCAACCAATCGATCCAAACAACAAGCACAAAGAATAAATAATTTGAAATTAAAAAAGCTCAGCCAACACTTTACAGCAAAACCTCGCTGGAAAACTCACCGGAAGATCCTACTTTTTTTTGACTTCTGTAAAGTCCGTTTAATTTAAAGTATATAACAAAGACTTCTTTTGATCTTGATTTCAGAAAGAAATTGGTCAGGAAGATACGTTACCTGGAGGATGGACTGTCCCTGCCAACAATGCCGACGACGCCTCGAGAGGGAATACAATCCACAAAAGCAACCCATAGAAACGGTAAAACCAAAGAATACAAACGCCCACAATTTTTTTGCAAATATATAATTTCTCTAATTGATTTAAAAACCAACAAAGAACCCAGATTTTTTTGAGAGAAAGAGACGAGGGAACGAGAGACAGAGAACCGGTACAAGAAATTGGTGCAAATGACCTAGAAAAAGACAAGGGTAAAATAGAGAAAATACAAAATGGCCTAGAAACGACGCCGTTTTACTGTTCATTGAACAGTAAATTCTTCTTTTGGCTTTTTATATAGTAAAATAATGAAATGAACAAATTCACTTTAATTTAGACTTCCGAGGTTGATAAGGACACAACCGTGAAAGCACCAGACAAAAGAATAATAATCATGCTATGCAATGTCAAAACTATATATCCGAGAACAACTTGTACACGGTATATTCCTATTGAAACATCTAATTATTTCATCATAAATAAATATTATTAGAGCATCTACATTGTTAGTGTTAAAATTAAATATCTACATAAGTAAAAAATAGAGTTATTAGTGATTGTTAAATGACACCTAAACAAGTTAAATTTAACTTAATTTGTGTTACATTGGTGATTCTAAATAAGAGTGTTAAATTTAATCATCAATTCAATAATCAAATAGTGGATCAATCATAATTTAATTAAAATAAAAAAAGAAAAAATAATACAACATAAAGTGTTAAGTTTGTTGTTAACTTTAACAATAAAACTAACAATTTGTTAAATTAAATACTTTTAGCAACTACTTTAACACCACCAATGTATGTTGTTTTTGAGTTGTTAGTTAACAACTCTACTAAGAACCTACTTTAACACTGTCAATGTTGATGCTCTTAGAACAAGCATTTAGTTAACCCTTGAACAAATACAATTCAATTACTACAGACCATCCATTCTTAACAACCTTGCAGTAACATCACTTGCTTGCAAGAGGACACATTGAAGATAGAATATGCGAAATTTTCTCTCGTGGTAGAAATTGCACACACTCTGGGATCTGTATACCGATGTCATGAACTTAAAAGGGTGCTTAAGTGCAAAATAATAATAATAATAATAATAATAATAAGTAATGATTACACCTTTTAAACACCTGCCCACCATTTTTTCGACAGCATATTGCTTGTTCACAAATCGCATCACTTACAAGGTAAATCATAGTCCAATGGCCACCATTGAATTGTGTAAAACATTTGATTACACAATTTCATGCAAGTGGTCTTTTTCTTCAAATAAAAAGACTCATAACTTTTCAGGTGCCCTTTGTGATAGACCCTAGTGCCACCATCAAAGCTCCAGCAAATAGTCTTCTAACCACCTTGAAAATGCCATCAACTCTCATTATCTGCATTGTCACACATACAACACAAAATTATATGGACTAATTCTCAGCAAGTAACAATATGCCTAAACGTGTACATATATAATACATATATATGCGTGATGATTTTGCACAAAACAAAACAAATACAGCATATATCCCTTATATAAAACACCACATGAGCTCGTAACGAAAATTAAAGATCCGTCAATGCATTGGTCGTTGCCTCACGTCTTAAGAGACGGAAAAAGTTTTCTAATATATAATAAAATAATCAATGTTTGGCCCTATCACGTAATCGTCCAGTCTCAATATCACATCTGATCTATATACCCAATGAGCTGGTCTTCAGACTTCCAACACCCGTAGGTGTATCTACTTGGACGATAATCATAATGCGGTTAACTATAAAGAGATTACAATGTCATCTTTAGTGTCTCATGCCAATCATCTTCATGCTGCGTGCATATTCTCATCACTATTATCATGCTCAATAAGTGCATATGACAATATGCATTGTAATATGCTTAATAACATACGTCTCAAAGATACAAAATATCGGACATAAATATTCAAATACTAGAAGTCTAGTGTCGTAACAATACCAATAATGTGGTATAATATTAGCAGATCACCATACCTTTCTCAAATTAAATCAATGGCTAATATTATACCATATCATGTATCTGATATCATAGCAGCCCCAGATCTCTACTTCTTAAAACATTCTCAAGTATAATATGCTCAAACTAAAACATGTCTCGTATCAAAGGTTGTAAGTATCTTTCCAAATAATATCATATATAAAATATAAATAATGTGACACAATCTATGTGTCATGATATACATACATATACATATATATATATAATGCAACACAACCATGATAACGTAGGAGGACATAATACTATTATTTTGTATTATAGTTGTCGCTAGTTACCTATTCCTAAGCTATCTAACTAAGAGTATTAAAATTTTAGACACTCCAAAACATTGCACGAATTATCAATATCTATACAAACTTAGTAGGCTTAGTATATACTTTAGTTAGGAGCACAACGCTTCTCTTGGCACTCAATTCCACACACCAGTAAAATTTACACTCATCGTTGTTCAAGAAGTTCTAATTAACGGTAGGTAAACGATCGGTCGGTTTTCAAACTGACGAACCGAACCGAGTCATTCATTGGTGTGGTCAGTTCAGTTGGTTTTTGCAGCTAGTTCAGTTTACCCTATCTTTTTGCACACTCAACCAATATCTCTCTTTTTTTTCAGAAGGGTAAATTTTCACAAAAGGTCCTCAACCTTTTCAAAAAGTAACAATTTTGTCCTTAGCCTTTTTTTAAAACTTTGGGTGCCCAACCTTTCAAATAAATGCACAAAAAGTCAGTATGAACAATTTTTGTTTTTTATTTTAAACTTTAGATACTTACAAAATGGCCTTTTTACTCTTATTGCATGAACGAAAAAGAAAATAAATACAAAACGCTTTGTTTAAAAAAAGATTAAAAAGATTTAAAATAGAAGAACGAAAAAGTATGGTTCATTCTCCAACTAGTTATTCCTACCTTCCACAACGTACTACCACCATCATCATTTCCCTCGACAAAAATTGGGTTGGGGAAGAGGCTAAGACCTTCACTCAAGTTGCCTCCAACGACAACAAAAACCCAAAAGTTGGATGGTGGAGGGGTAACAGTAAAAATAATTGGGAAAGAAGCCCTCATTTTTTTTTAACTAGCAACTTATTCCTTCAATTTTTCCAACAAGAAAAATTCATAAGTTTTTAATCATTAAATTTGCATGGCTACAATATCTATCACTTTTCAATTATAATTACTTATTTAGGTTTGAATTTGAGAGAGTTTGCTACCGGAAATGACTATGGTAGTGATGGTGGTGGTTTTATTAGTAGGTGAATTGAAAGATAATACACTAATCAATGCTTATGTATAAGTTGTATGAGGCGGGTGAACGGAGAGATGATACACAAATTAATATATGTATAAGTTTATGAAAGAGAAAGAGGTAGAAAAACTAAAATAAATTTTTATAATTTTTTTTAATTTAAAAGAAAGGGTAAAATGATCTTTTAAGAAAAATGAACAGTGAAAATGGATGAAAATTGTCCACACCGACATTTTGTATATATTTTTAAAAGATTGGGGACTCACAACGTTGAAGAAAATGTAAGAGACGAAATTGTTTCTTTTTGTAAAGGCGAAGGACGTTTTGTGAAATTTTCGCTATTCAAAAGTGGTACCAGCGAAAGATTTTGGTCAATCTTTCTGTATTTATTTAACTAGTTTTTTTATTTTTTTTATTTTATTATTATTATTTTTTTTTGGAGTTATGTTATACATTTGTATCAAAATTAACGTGTAAGTGTGCTTTTTAGACAACATATCATAAATAAAATACAATATACTAGTTGTACTGTATAAAATTACGAATTGATATACGAATTACAAATCATAACTAGATATTTGTAGTAAAATGCCTGCGTATTGAGTATAAATTTGACTTTATAACTGAGTCTATAATTCCGAGTCTCCTCCAAACACATTATACAAGTTCACACGTTCAACCTATATAAAGTTATAATAATTAGCTATCAAATGAGCGAATCACAATCAACTATAGCAACTATGAGTCTAACCTCTCACCCGTGAGTTGCATGAGAAAACTAATTCCAAAAAATTCAATAATAATGGACAATAAAATATATATACGTGCCATCAGATTTGCATAAGCAAATCAGTAAATATATAGTTTTAATTTAGTATTTGACACGTTAAATTAATATTTTATTAATAATATATTAATAGTTACCCGATTATATACTCAGTTAATATTTTACCATATTTTACTTTTAAATCACCTAAATTATTTAATATTATTAGTTAATAGCCTAAGAATACGTACTGGGCATATACATATATGTATTCGTTTATACCCGTTCATTACACATAAGAAAGTACTCTCCAACCAACCCCTTTTTAATCGGATAATACATCGTTTCCCTTCATATCTTTTTAACGGGGTGATATTTCGTTTTATTTTGTCCAAGTAACCATAATACCACGTTGCTATTTTAGCCGAGCAAATAAAAAATATAATCTTTAAAAAAATAACATGATTTTATAATAACATCGTTAGAGGCGTAATAATTATAATGATAAATAAAATGTCAATATGAGAAAAATTTTCATCTAAAGTTGATCTATTAATAGTTTTGTCTGAAATTAATTATTGATTTTTATCTTATATATATTTGAACAAATTTCTAGCATTTTAGGACTACCTGCAAAATAGGAATATACTATGGTTCATGGAGTACTATATTAATGGATCAAAAGAAGGATATTATGGTGTGCATGGCTAGTCTCAACAACGTCCAACGTTAAGGTAGTGGAGGGAGGGGTATGCCTGGGTATGCACGTGCACACCTAGGATTGATTCAATTCCCCCCCTTTTTGTAGTTTAGAAATCAATTGTTGCTTCGAGTGAAAAGTTACAGAGAACCTAGATGAAGGAGAAGGGGGAAGGGTTAGCGGTCGTTGTGGGGAAGAAGATGGGCCTATTAGCTTCCAAATTGAATAATTAAATTATTTTATATTTGCCTTCAAATTAAATTCATTTTTCCTCATTTCTATTATGTACTTACGCACCTTAATATGATTAATATATATATTTATATATATGTATTGAGCAACTCTATATCGAATTAACTTGTCTCAAAATATGGTTGATCGTGAACCCGAATTATTATATATAAAATCAAATTAACTATAATTTTTGTCACAAAATACTACCAGTCGTGAGCAATTTTACTAACAATCTAAAATGCTGAAAATGACGCTCCTATTAAAATGAAAATATTGTTTCACCCCTAATTGAAGAGGATTGAGAGCAAGAATAAGATCGATTGTTTTCACAAAGTTCTCTTTACATTACTGAAATGATATCTATTTATACCTTCAAGCATGTCAAAGCCAAAGGACAAAGGAAAAAGAAATGAAAGAAAAGAAATTAAATTTGAATTTAAAAAGGTAAACAAGCCGCGTTTGTTACCGGTCAACATTGCGGCCATTGGATGGGAGCATTGCGGCTGTAAAGAAGAAATTGGCTGTTGGACTCGTGAACTGTGCGGGCGCACTCTTACAAGCATTGCGCCCACAATGCTTAAGCTTGCAAAGCTATGCGGCCAGTTGCAGGTGCAATGCAAGTGACAACAAAAAGCTCCTAAGCTCATTGACTTTCAATAGGGCATGGGTTGCCGTGGTAGCCAGAAATTGCGGTCAAGTCTTTGAAGTTCTAAATTTGCTCCAAATCAATCCAAAGTTCTTTTTTTTCATGCTGATTTCGCCATCCAAACTCGTTTTCTTCACATAATTGGTTCTTAATCTCAATAACTTGGATCTCGTTTGAATTCTTTGCACCCAAACCCCAAATTCTCATGATCATCATCTTCAATTCGTGATGAGTCAAAAATAGGGTGGATCCGAATCATATCAGTTTTATTTCTGTTTCAAATCAAAATTTCAATAAGCCAATTAACTGACATATCTAATGGGATATTTCTCATCCCTCTCATCTTTTTTCTATCTATTTTATGAAAATAGAAAGCTAAATGCAGCTAAGTTAATAATTTCTATATGAAATATTCCCTTAATGGAAATCTAATAATGCATTAAATCATAGTGCTATTTATCTGATCTACAATCTTGTTGACATGTTTACATTAGAGGATGTGTGGATAATAGTAAATACATCGAGACATCCGTCATTCGTTATCTAATGAAAAATGCCAACTATTCTTTAGTTTAGATAAATAGCATTATTCATTAAATCAACAATTCTTTAGTTTAGATAAATAGTATTATTCATTAAATCAACATTCCCCTTTTACTACAATTTTTTTTTTTTTTGAATAAACAGGCTTCAAATTGACAAGAAAATATTTAATGAGTAAGCATCAAAAGCCTAACGCCTAAACCTCGTTTTAAGAGGGGAAAAAAAAAGCATCAAAAGCCTAACAACATTCAAGTTGCAATTAATGGGATTTGGTATATTCTCACTGTTATCTTTTGATCGTGTGCCCAGGTATCTTTCATCCTTTTACCATTTAATTTTACATCCTTTAATTTGCACTCTATACAAATTTCCACCCAACTCTTAGAGAAAGTTTTTGAATAACGGCGCACACTAAGATTAATAAAAAGAATAAAGAAGGGCAATCATACGTAAGAAAGGGTCAACTGCATCTTTCGAATAAAAATCTATACTTAACCAATCTTATGCGAAAACACACATAATACATATTTTAAGAAAACGTGAATAAATTAATAGGTTACCCAAAAAGTCTACATATTGCAAAGGGGTCAACCCACAAAAATGTCAAAAACAATTAAAAAAACACACAAATGTGAGGTAAAGAAAAGACTCAAAACCGGAACATGTAACATAATTTTAAGAAAAAACGAAATTAACAGAGGCAAATCTACTGCCTTAATTCCTCTCGTAGACTTTGGAAGCAAATATAATACAATTTCTTTAATTACCGGCAACAGTACCATTTCATACACACAAGTTAATCATAAAAAATAAAAATAACATTATTTAAACTAGGAATCTCAAAAAATTCAAAAAAAAAAAAAAAAAAAACACAAAGAAAACGAAAAGGAGAAAAGAAATCCATTCAGTAAAAATAGAAAAAATAAGGGATTTAATGACATAATGATGAAATAAGTACATTAGAGTTCTAACTGTGCCAACCAAAATAGACGGGAAAAATTAGTGTATTTGTGCCCATCAACTCTTGAATTATATATAGATGAAATATAATTAGGTAATTGAATTCAAAATAAGACTTGACGTCAAGGGCTAAAAGTAGATTTCGAACGTAAAAGTTATGTATTTTTTTTCAATCACTGGTAACCATACCATTTCACATAGGCAAGTTAATCGTAAAATAAAAATAACGTTATTTAAATTAAGAATCTAAGCATTTGATGCAGTAAGCATCAAAAGGCTAAAGCCTAAACCCTCCCCCCAAAAAAGCATCAAAAGCCTAAACAACATTCAAGTTGTAATTAATGGGATTTGGTAGATTCTCATCGTATCTTTTGATCGTGTGCCCAAGTATCTTTCATCCTTTACCATTTAAATTTACATCCTTTAACTAGCATTCTATGTAATAATTTCATAGCTAGAGCTATCACCTTTGGTCTTCGAGTTTTCATTTATTGATGATAGGATTTAAATTAAAATAAAAAAGGGGTAAATTCGAATGAGGTTCAGAAATTATTTCCGAGTAATTAAGTCAAAACCTGAGGATAAAGATGTTGAGATCACCATCAAAATTCGAAAAAATCAGAATAGGAGCCGTTTGTAATTCAAAATCATTATTAATGGAACAAGCCCGAATTAGGCACTAGCTATAAATTGAGAAATAATTAGCTTTTTCGACCTGCTAGATTAATAACTCCTAGTCTACTAAATTAAACATGCAAACATTAATCCTACAAACATTTCTATTTGAATCCATTGAAATTTGACACAATATTAAAACTTTATAAAAATTTCATCAAAAGTCAAAACGTGTTTACTGTATATGTTTGTCTCCACTGAGAAAAATATCTTAAGGTGATCATAGAACTGTTCTCAAACATGAATTAATATGTTATATATACACAGCTCCATCCTGTGTTTTGAAGACTAAAATTAATTTTTCATCTTACTTGTTCTAACAAAAATGGATCATCTCTGAATCCGATTTTGTTGATTAAAGACTAGTGCTTGAATCATACTAGTTGAAATATTGTAATGTTTAATTAATTAGTTAGTTAATTAATTAATTAATTAAGATTGATAAAATAGGCATTTCGCCCAACTCTAGGTTACCTTGCCGGCCATCCTTTTCCTTTATTTGAGTTTGAAGTGAATTTTCGTTGCATTCAATATATCGGAATGGTTGGGATGAAAATGTTCTTAATAGGGTGTGATTGATAATAATAGCAACAAACCACTCTTTACAATATTAATTAAGTAAAAATAAATATATGATCCCAAAATGTCATTTTCTTTTGGAAAAATGAACACAATAATTACCCATCTACTATAAATTTGCCTTCGGGACGTCAATCTACGTCCTTAATTTGGCTTCCCTTTCAAAGAAAAATGGTAAAATAAACTGTACAATATTATTTGTTAGGTAACCATTTATTAATGAATGTGTTTCATAAAACATAATAATAATTAATTACATTACATGGACAATATCTACGTCTGTATCAAAGAAGACCAATGTGTATGGGTTGAATGATCATTGTTCGACTCTGTTTTGCATATGATAGTTCAAAGCAAAATCAAATATTTTTGCTCATCTTGATCCCTTTTATTGAATCCCCTTTCGCAGTGCCATACTTGAGATTTGGAGGTTCTGAGTTGAGATATAAAAGTTGGCCCCAAACCATAGCGTGCATATAAGATAGTTATTTAACGAAGTGAAATTTTTTGTTCTTCAAGATTCAATCTTCAAAAATTTGAGTGGTAACGGATTAGTGGCATGCATAGTGCACCAATATGTACCATGCTGTCACTTCATGTTTGATCGTTTCATTCATCAAAGTCAGTCATTAGTGTATTGGGTTGAATGTGTTCTTCAAATAATCATTTGCTGATCCCAAATTCTAATTAGTCATTGGGATTTTACATTCTGGTTCAGTAGGCATTTATTTCTATTAATTGATAAATAAAATATCGATTCGCCGAAAGGAAAAAAAATTTACCGAACCCCAATTGCAAAATATAACGCCGACGATCTCAAACCAAAAACACCAGAAATATTTTTACCCGAATATACCTTCCACATCGACTCGGCACTATACGTGAACACGATTACATTAAAACCGTGCCATGGATTTTTGGTAAGCGAATTGACGACTATTTAAGTTGAATGTACCTTTTTCCCCGCCTCTGGAGGCTAGCTTTTTTCCCCTGAAAGGACCACCTCCTCCTTTTAGAAGTTCGTTAGTGTAAATTTCTTGTGGGAAGCTAAACCATTTTTAGAGCCTAGTTAGTTAACAAGCTAGTTAAATACATATTATTATATATCAAATATATGGTTTACGGTGTATATACAATTACTAATCCAACATTGTCTTCTCTATATATAGCTGAGTCATACCATTCTCTTCCCTACCTTCTTCTGATCAATACTTGGACAGTTTCACTTTAACAAAGAGAAAATGAGGCACCTGATAATCTTCATGCTTTTCAGTCTTTTAATCAATGGCTTCTGCGCACAACAGCAGCGTATCAGAACTATTGTGGTTCTGGTAATGGAAAATCGATCATTTGATCACATGCTTGGGTGGATGAAAAAGTTTATCAATCCGGCAATCAACGGAGTCACCGGCCAGGAATGTAATCCGGTATCCACTAAAGTACCAGACCCACGAATGGTTTGCTTCACAGACGATGCTGAGTACGTTGATCCTGATCCCGGGCATAATTTTGAGGATGTCAAGCAGCAGGTATTTGGCTCGGATTCTGTTCCAACAATGTCAGGTTTTGTGGAACAGGGGGCTTACAATTTCAGAAGATGTCTCAGAAGCAGTCATGAAAGGGTTCAGGCGGGAAAATGTTCCGGTTTATGCATCTCTGGTTAGCGAATTTGCAATTTTTGATCGTTGGTTTTCGTCTATCCCTGGCGCAACGTATCCCAATCGGCTGTTTGTGTACTCTGCAACTTCACACGGATACACTAGCAATAACGATCTTGAGATGGTTTTGGGATATCCTCAAAAGACGATATTTGAATCGATAATTGATGGTGGTTCAGACTTTGGGATTTATTTCCAAAGCATTCCAGGAACTCTACTTTACAAGAATTTGAGAAGATGGCCGAGTAAGTTCCATTGGTACAAATGGAGCTTCAAGAGGGACGCAATGAACGGGAATTTGCCTAATCTAACAGTGATCGAGCCTCGATATTTCGATCTCTTGGAATCTCCGGCGAATGATGATCATCCTTCGCATAATATTGCCGAGGGACAGAAATTGGTGAAGGAAGTCTATGAGACACTCAGGGCTAGCCCACAATGGAATCAGACGCTCTTAGTCATTACATACGATGAACATGGTGGATTCTACGATCATGTTCAGACCCCATACGTTGATATTCCAAATCCTGATGGAATTGAAGGGCCAAAACCTCATTTGTTCAATTTTGATAGGCTTGGCGTCCGAGTGCCGACCATTATGGACTCTCCCTGGATCAAGAAAGGAACAGGTAACTAGCCTTATCAGACTCGGTTTCTTTCTTTACTGCATAACCTTATATCGTACAATGCCACACCAGTCACTTAATACCTTTTTATTATTATCATGCAGTAATAAGCAGGCCAACAGGTCCTGCTCCAAATTCTGAATATGAACACTCCTCAATCCCGGCAACCATTAAAAGAATCTTCAACCTCACATCTGACTTCTTGACAAATAGAGATGCATGGGCCGGTACTTTTGAACAAATTGTTGGGGAACTCAGCTCTCCGAGAACAGATTGCCCAGGTGGTTAATTAATTTCTTTAACAGTTAATTGATAATTAAAAATAGATTGTCAATCGATCATATTAACTGCTCTGATTTTATCTACGAATCTAATATTGATAAGTTGTCATACAGAGTTGATGCCTGATGCAGCACCATTACAGAACACAGTGGAAGATGAAAATCGTCCGGTCACCAAGTTTCAGGCGGAGCTAGTGCAGCTGGCTGCTTCTCTGATGGGTGATTTTTACCGGGGTGATTTCTGGAATAAAATGAGTGTTAGAGAAGCCGCTGAATACTGTAGCAATGCAGTGTCAAAATTTCTGGATGCAAGCAGTTAAAAAATTATCAAGTCTGCTGCTAATATATAATAATATGTATACATACGGTGATGAATAATAATAATATGTATAAAGACAAAAAGTAAGTTGGGGGTTGGATCGATATGTGATTTTGTGAAATATTGTAGCTCACTTGTGTTATGAACTTGACAATTCCTTGTATGATGCCACATAATGTTTGGTAAAATGAACTAAGAAATTCATTAATAAAATTTCACTAATAAGTAAAAATGAACTCATATTAATCATATAAAGTTATTTTACTGTGTATATATAAAGGTGGAAAGCTAAAAAATTTCACTTCCAAAAGGGAGGGGAAAAAATCACTTATATATGGATGAACTTTTAAAGTCATATATAAAAATACTATTAACAAAATTAAATTCTCTCGCTACAGTAAATTGAAATGTAAGCGAAAGGAATCATTTGTTTATTTCAAAATTAACTTGTAAAATTTTAGGTATAGTGGAAATAGTTTTCTGGCCTTGTCGACCTAGAATCAAACGATAACGTATCTTGACGTCAAACAAAAAAAAAAAAGAAAAATAGCATTTTGGGTCGTGGAATAAAGAGGAACGGTAGTATTTGAATCAGGCCTACAACTGGGAATCTTCTCCCCCACTTTACCATAATTTGTGTATGAGGGAACCGTTCCGCTACTAGTAGGCACTGGCTTACCAAAACTTCTATAAACAAACTTGAATTTACTTTTATATGACATAGTTGTCAGTCTCTCGATCATATGCTGCCGGATTGTTCCCAGTTGATGAAATGCCTCTTTGTAATGTGGAAAGAAGATGCTAATAGCTTGGAACAACAGAATAATAGATGTTGTACAACATTAGAGTAGTTACACAATGGTTTTATAATGATCCATAAATTAGCAATCAAGATACAACGAGGCTGGAACAACCAACTAATAACAACACATTGTACTGCTGCCGCTACGTGTCATTGTTCAAGGAATCTTCATCGTCTCAAACTTCAACACCGACTCTCTTCCTATGCAACCTGTGGTAAACATAACCAAAGAAAAAAGCCCTTGCTGACGACAATCTTGAAATTTAAGTTCAGAAAACGACAAATAAGGTATAATATCATTACCAAACACAACCAAAAGATAGAAGGGTTTGTCTAAATATTTTCCAAAAGATAGAATCTGTAAAAGAGGATTATTCTAGATTTAGAGTTCATACAATCCAAGAAATTGAAAGAACTGGAAAAAGCTATGTAAAAAGCAATTCTTCTTGCTAGAATCCTCCCGAGGATTGTTTCATGAATCAGTTAAGAGTTCATACAATGTGATAAAGCTAATTGGGTTGTTGTTTCGTCCTCTAGAAAATAAAAGCAAGAAAATGTAATTATCACGTTCTTTTTCATGTACTTTCCTCACAGCGATACAAAGAAATTAGTAATGGGAACAAATATCGAAGAACTTTTAATGGAAGTAGGACATAATATTGAAAGTATGGCTAAGTGAAACTCAAATAACCCTCTTTTAAGTCCTTGATGTAAGAGAGTATGTAAAGCAGTGCTTCCAAAAAGACTTCTCCAAATACTATAGAACAAAATATCGACATGAAATCATAAAGAAGGATATATATTCAAGTGCTATGATGTTTACATAAGCTGGAGCCTAAAAAGGTATTTCCAAGAAGAAAAAGGTACAACTTCTTTCATCTCGTTTACAAGCCGCTGAATACCAACTGTCACCAAACGGGAAAAAGAACACAAATGCTTGGTTTTCCATGTAAATCAACGACCTTTAATGCCAATTAACTAAACTCAAATATTTTATCCTGCAGGTTTAGTCAATTGTGATACCATACGCACTAAGTGCATTCACAAAAGTGATCAAACAAGTGCTTTGGTTATAACCAACTATCTATAACATTATTCTCAATCCACATGATGGGGGGAAACACACACACACACACACACACATGCGAGACAACAACAGTATCACTGCATACATCCATGGATTCCAAACCCCAAATAACACACAATAGCAACCTAATAAGGGTTAAAGTACACGGATTAATTGACTTATAATGGTTAAAGTACACAGATTAATTGACTTAGGCAGAAACTAACACTCATTTACTTTTGTAAAACCAAAAATTATTGTGAAGGTGAAATTTAGGATTTACAGACCATCAAAATAAATTAAAGGAAAAGGTGTTCTCCCCAGATCAAGTTATATTGATTCCTCAGTATCTAAAAATCTTTTAACCTTCATAGCCTTGCATGAACACCAAACTCTTACCAAAATTCTGGATTATAAGATAGACATCCCCATACATACACATCCATTAGATTACATAATGGTTTAATAAGATGCATGTTTGGCGGATAATAAAGTCAATCCAAATCCCTTCAACTCTACTATCATAATTTGGCATGATTATTAGTTGAGGCTAAGAACCAAAACACAAAATTAATGTTAATCATGCATGCCTAATCAACATGCATATAATTTCAAACATGGAATTCCGGAACTTAATTCTTTAACGGTCTTTGTAGCCTAGTAATTTGTCAGCTCAACGTCTTCATTTGGTCTTCACTTCTTTAACAGCATGATTTCTAAATTATTTTATGCAGGATGATTTGGATGAAACTGAAATACAGAAACTGGAGGTTGCAAGAGAAGCTTATAATGTTGGGCAGAAAAGAAAAAATGGAAAAAAAGAACTTATCCTTCCGTCTTTCTAACTAAGTTCATGCATCTCTAGCTAAGTTCATGCACTGATCGATTTACTAAAAAAATAATGAAATTATAACTATTTTAAACAGGACTCGTTTCTATTAGCATAAAAGCATTTTAACTATTTTCCAACAATACTTAATCGTTTTACCTATTTTAACTATTTTCCACCACCACCCTCAAATTATTTCATGTAAACTATCAAATTTCACCTAATAATTTAAGGCCTAGTGAGAGCTAGCCTAAAACCCCTTAAAGTCGTGTGTTGCAGAGCACTTATATCAAGTGCCATGAGAATCAAAAGTCCCATTTTTCGTCTGTAACTTTTGTCCAGACAAGCAATTAACCAATAAAACAAAACTTCATAATATTAAAAAGATCGAAAAAGGTGTTTTGGAACAAAAATTACCTCTTCGAAGGGGGACTCAAGTCCTTCATCGTCGTCATCGCCGGCCACCGGGTTCATTATAGCCGTCGAAAAAGGGGGCATGCGGTTGTCCACCTTCACAAAACAGAGCAAAAACTTCGAAATCGTCCATGGTCACGCTGGTTTTTTAAAGGAACGAGTGATTCTTTGTCAATTCTTCGTCAATCCGATCAAATTTTGGGGGTTGGATTTCCCCTCTCGAAAAGCCCCAAATTTGAAACATTATTCCAATTTTCCAAATGACAATGGCTCTTCGAAATCCTGGAATCTTGAAGAGTCACAATTGAAATTCTCGCGATATTATTGTGTGCCATGATGTTCTCGCGATAATATAACATGCCCCTCCATTAATTGGTGTATGTAAAAGATTGTTTAAATGAATGCTTACAAAATGTTTTATCAAAAAGGGCTAAAGATATTAGTAGGTAATGAGTTACACAATGGTTTACAACCCATTGGTAAAATTACTTTCATGCCCTTTGCATGATTTTTCACCCTTTTTATGGCTCTGATACCACTTTAGAGTTGCCCTATAAAAAACAAAGGCGGAACTGAGATGAAAACCCCGTGAAATTATTCATGATCAAATCTCTGCTTATATGCATGAGAATGATATCGTCTATCATATGATGCTCTGATAATATAATTTACTTCTTCAGTGAGTTGAATAATTCTTTGGCTCACAATTGCCTTTGCGACACAATCATGAAGATGTTGTCTTTGTTTCCAGAGTCTCCTAAGGACTTGGTCAGTTTTCTCAATCTTTTTATCGAGTTGTTGGAGATCCATATGATAATATGGGTTAAATAGAGTAGAGACACAATGAATCTACTATAGAAGTCTTTCTGAATTAGGTTGGTTAAATAAATTCTGACGTCTAACTGGATCATCAGAAGCTAATTCATTAATCAAGTCTTGAAGACTATATGTGCTATTATTAAGCAACTTATCTGCCATAATTGCTCAATCAAACTTCTTCAATTAATTGCTCAGAATATCTGATATATAACTTTGTAGTTTGATAGTTGCTACTATCAATTATTGGAAGTAAACAGGAAATTTACTTTGTTGAAATGCATAACATTTAGCATGAATAATAAGTATAAAAGTACTTAAATGTTTTTCTTAACAAAATTTTTATGGAGTAGAAATCTAAGGTACTAAGCCATATAGATGCACATTAATCAACTGGAATTCATGTTGTGTCGGATATCTCCCTTGTTGGGTCTACTGCGCTTCATGTTGATGCTTCTTTAGATGAATTCCCTGGTTGTGCCTCACAACTGTGTCCTGATGTCCACTGGTAATCATTTCCTTCACATGACCTTCGGTCAACCAAATAGAACAAGGCCAAGACTATGGACAGAGTGTTAATCCATATACATAGATGGGAAATTAATATCTAAATGCAGTGATTAGGAAATAGACTTTTATTTATTAAGAAGGAATAAGGATTATTGTCACGCCCCCAATTTTAACAATAGCGGAAGCATTTAAATATATGTCTCGATTCAGAATCGAGGGCGGGACTCTACAATTTCAAAAGCATTGAAACGTTTTCGCTGCGCACTCTGATAATTAAATGTATTGTGGGCTACCCACAACGAAACCTCGGCCACACACACCGAAGCTTCGTTCACATACATGTATCTCCTCCACCTTTGGGACGATCCGGCCACATAACTCTAAATTCAATACCTACAGGATTGTAGAAGATAGGGGATGAG
>CAVNYN010288269.1:0-14358 GCA_963692815.1 Nyctanthes arbor-tristis | reverse complement strand
TGTCTTTATGCAGTCAATAACTTAGAAGTGTCTAATGAACATTCAGAGTCTGGTCTCAAGAATCAAATGTGTTTTGCTGTTAGTGACATCAATGTCTGCCATAAGCGTCTAGGTCATCATCAGAGTCTGTTTTGCAACATGTAAACAAAATTCGTGACTCTCAAGTTCGAATTAATGGAAAATTGGGTTTTTGTTCAGAATGTGCTGTTGGAAAAAGTCATGCTTTGCAATTCTCCCAATCACAAACAAAAACCAAATCACCTCTTGAATTGATACATACTGACTTGTGGGGACCTGCATTTATTCCATCAAGAGAAGGTTATAGATATTATGTCCATTTCATTGATGATTTTACACGCTACACTTGGATATTTCCACTTGAAACAAAATCTCAAGCTTTAGCCACATTTATCCAATTCAGAATATTCATTGAAAAACAACTAAATCACAAAATCAAAGTCCTTCAGAGCGATTGGGGGGGAGAATATAGGAGCTTTCTTCCCTATTTGAATGAACATGGCATCAAATTTCAACACCCATGTGCTCATACCCATCAACAAAATGGAAAAGCTGAGAGAAAACATCGTCACATAACTAAAGCTGGTCTTACTCTCCTCAAACAAGCTAGTCTTCCTTTGAAATTTTGGTGGGATGCTTTTTCAACTGCTGTCTATCTCATAAATCGCCTACCCACTCCTCTTTTATCTAATATATTACCATTTCAAAAAATTTTTGGCCATGTTCTTGATTACTCCTTTCTTCACACCTTCGGATGTGCATGTTTTCCTCATCTTCGACCTTACAATTTTCATAAGCTTGAGTTTCGATCTGAAAAATGCACATTCATTGGATATAGTACTATCCATAAGGTTATAAATGTCTACATCTCTTCAGGAAGAATCTACATATCAAGAAATGTGGTTTTTAATGAGTCTGACTTCCCATACAAGACACACTCAGAATCAAATCCACAGGTCACTATACCGCAGTCCACTTCTTCATGCATAAGTATCAGGCCCTTCTCTTCTTCCTTGTCAAGTTCCCAAGAGATGCAAGTAGCTTCACCATTCCTACCGGGACAATCATCAGAACCAAATTCCCCTCTTGTTCCTTCTCAATTCCTAGACACCACAAAATCACCTTTAATCTCCCAAAATGAGTCTCCTAGCACTCCACAGCCACAATTAGAACAACAGCCAGAGTCATCATCTTCTCATACTCAACCTACTCACCAAATGATTACTAGATCAAAAGCTGGCATTTTTAAACCAAAAATTTACAATGTCACTAACCATCCCTTGCGTGTAAATCCTGGACCTCTTGATCCTACCGATCTCAATTACACAAGCCTTAGCTGATCCTAAATGGAAATCTGCCATGATTGAAGAATACCAAGCCTTGCTTCGCAATCACACCTGGGACCTTGTACCACCATCTCCCTCTTATAATGTCATTGGAAACAAATGGGTGTTTCGAACCAAATTTAATCCAGATGGAACAATTCAGCATTACAAAGCCAGATTGATAGCAAAAGGCTTTCACCAAACACCAGATATTGATTTTTCTGAAACATTTAGCCCAGTTATAAAACCTTGTACAGTGAGAATTGTCCTATCCATTGTACTTTCTCAAAATTGGGAGATTCTATAGCTAAATGTAAATAATGCATTTCTGAATGGTCACTTGCATGAAACTGTTTATATGTTACAACCTGAAGGCTTCATGGATCGTCAAAGACCAAACTATGTATGTTGCCTTAAAAAGGCGTTATATGGGCTTAAACAAGCTCCTCGAGCTTGGTTTGATAGCCTAAAACAAGCGCTCACTTGTTGGGGTTTCATCAATTCCAAGTCAGACACCTCTCTATTCATACTTCGAAAAGGTAGTTCACTTGTCTTCATTTTGATATATGTTGATGACTTTATAATTACAGGCAATGACAAGAGTCTTCTAGACAATGTCATTCAAAAACTTCATGGAAAGTTTGCCCTCAAAGTCCTTGGACCATTGCATTACTTTCTTGGCATTGAAGCTCATCACACCAATAAAGAACTTCATCTTACTCAATCCAAATATATTGTTGATTTGCTTCGTCGAACTAAAATGGAGCATACCAAGAGCTGTCCGACTCCTGCAAGTACTGGTGTTAAACTTTCTCTTACATCAGGTGATCCAATGCCCAATCCAACCCTGTATAGAAGTGTTATTGGTGCTCTTCAATATCTTACCATTAGAAGACCTGATATCTCCTATATTGTGAATAAACTGAGCCAGTTTATTCAAAATCCCACAGAAATTCATTGGCAAGCGTGTAAGCGTGTATTACGCTATCTCAAAGGTACAATCACAGAAGGTCTCTTCTTTAAACCATCATATCATCTTCAGCTTGTTGGCTTTAGTGATGCAGATTGGGCTTGTTGTGTTGACGATCGACGATCCGTTAGTGGGTACTGTGTATACTTGGGTGCCGACCTTATCTCATGGAGCTCAAAGAAACAAACAGTTGTTGCACGTTCCAGCACTGAGTCAGAGTATCGTGCTCTTGCCAATGTCACTGCTGAATTTACTTGGATTCGGTCATTGCTAACTGAGCTTGGAGTATATCTCACATCCATTCCGGTAGTGTGGTGTGATAACCAAGGGGCTGCTGCTCTCGCTGCTAATCCTATTTTTCACTCTCGGACAAAACACATAGAAATTGATGTCCATTTTTTTCGTGAAAAAGTATTGCAGAAACAATTACGAATTCGTTTTGTTCCCACTGTTGAACAAACAGCAGACATTTTTACCAAGGCGCTTAGTGCACCTCGTTTCCTCAATCTCAAAGACAAACTCAACGTTGTGGAATCCCCGTTTCGTTTGAGGGGGGTATTGAATGTATAAGTTAAATAACATCAAATATATTTTTGTATTACTCCTTGTACAGCATAGCATGTGAGCTCCACGTGAGTTATTTTTTGCCTTGTATTTAATATTAGAAAGCCATTGTGTATTGACTAGGTAAGGCAACGCACTGCCCCCATTTTCTGAATCAATGTACAGTTTCTCTTGCATATTCCAGATTCTTCACTTCAATTCTTGAGATTAATCTTTTGATTTTCAACTCCCCGGCTATCCCGGCTGTGAGGCAATGCACCAGAAAAATTGCAAGGAAAAAATTAGCCTTCTGCATGATGCTAATTTTTCTTTTCTTGCTGCAGCTGATAATATTGGAATTATATATATATATATATATATATATAGGCACACATACAAATAATACACACACACTATAGCAATGGCCAGGCTTTACAGTTGCATGGACCGCAGCAGTAAAGGCATTACAATCATATTTTTAATAGAGAATGACATTTGAAAAGTACCATATATGTTATTCATGAAAGTGTTCAAAGATATAAAAAATTATCAATTTTCTGTTAACGTTAAAAAATATAAATGATTGTTGATGACGGAGATCGGAAGAGCGTCTTTTGTTTATAATTTTTAATCTTTTGTTGGAAATTTTCCCACGCGACTCTCATTTCGCTCAAATTATCAGGAAAGGAACCAGCTGAATAATATTTTTAATTAATCCACAATATGGACTAAAACGTGAAAATACAAAATATATTTAGAATAATATAGTACGTAGGGCGAAAATTTTTTGGTGTGGTTGATTATAATTGTCACATAAGTGTATCATCTCAAATGACTTTGTTGAGGCGGGGAATTGAACCATAAACTTAGGGTGTGGTTGAATATTACAAGGGGAATGTTGAGGGGAATTGAACTCTAAACCTAAGGTATGGGATACTCACTTGGATGCCACTAGATCACTTGGTAAATGTTTTTTTGCCTTGCTTGATTACATATTAAATTACTTGTATATAAATGTGACTTTTTTACTCATGAAATGTACCACCTTATTTTGAAATTTTAATAGTAACAAGATATATTTGCACACAATAAGTCACCCAACAAGTAATCGGGCAAGGGAAAATAGTACATCTCTCTTCATTATATTAGTTATAATAAGTATGATTTAATTTCAATTGAATATATTAAATAATTTGAGTTATGTATTATAAAATTTGGCACGTTGAACAAAATAAATGACAAATAAAAGCAAAAAGTACTAATTTCATGGATTAGAAGAGATCAAAATTAACATATAGAAATTACTAGGATTTAAATTGATTTTTTTTTTTAATACATTGGGGATAGCGGGGAGGGAGAGGCGAAAATAGGAGAGGGGAGGTGTGGTTCGACCCAAGAGCTTCTACTTAGAACATGAGAAATTTAACCATTGTTACACTTGTTTGAACTACAAAAAATAAATTGAATTGAATTAATGTGAAACTTAAATTGAATTGTTCTAAGGCGCAAATATTAATTAGTTAATTTTAAATTGAAAGTAAAGGAAATTTGAATTAAATAAAAGTTGTGAATTAACTAAATTGAATCAAATTAAGAAGTTACAAATATAATTTGCACTCAATTGAATGAAGTGTGAAAGATTGAAACATTTGGAAAAGGTAAAAAGTGATATTAGAACTTTTACCAATTGCTTTTAAAGAGTTATTATAACGAATTGTATATTATATTTAAATCTTTATAAATCTGTCTCTTATTAAAGATCATGTTAAAACGTTGTTCGACATGTTTATGGAGATCTTTTAGTTTATTGAGCATGATAAAAATTTACTTCCTTTTTCTCTACCAAAAAGCACATATTAGTTGAAAAATGAAGAGTTGTTTTTATTCCTCCTCCTCCTCCTTCTTCCTTTTTAATTTTTATTTTTTTTGGTTAAAGCACATATTAGTTGAAAAATGAAGAGTTGTTTTTATTCCTCCTCCCCCTCCTTCTTCTTCCTTTTTATTTTTTATTTTTTTTGGTTAAATTTAATTAACAGGCTAAAGATAAACAAAGTTATTAGAGAAAATATGTAAGGGTAAAAAGAAAAATCAAAATATTTTCCCTCATTTACCATTTTATATATAGTGATTAGTATTAGGACAAGATTGAATAGACATGGATGCTATCATATATGAATTATGGCATGGAAGATCAGCACAGGTGGATGCAGGTATGGGCCTGTAAATTAAATATTATAGAGGGATAGGAAATTTAATTATATAACCTTATTATTATAGCCTGTATAAATAAATTAAATTAAATTAAAAAAATAGAAAAGAAGAACCTTTCGGTCTCCCCTAAACGCTGGTGCAACCTGTGTATATATTAATGCACATAAAGTTTGGAAGGTAAGTAGGGACAAATATCATTGGTACGTTCATTATTATGGTTCCTTTTGTGAATCCCAGATCGGAGTGGCAGCTTGCATTGAATTTTCCCACCAAGGACCTGAGGCAATGCATTAGCATATCTGGAAATGTATAATCGAGGTAAGCCTTGAAGACTCTTTTATTAATGGATGTTGCATAGAGCGCGGACGCGCCAGTAACCTTAATCTTCCCATGCACGACTTCAGTGATTATATATCAGCAAGTTATTTGTCCGAACAATTCGATACACAGACAACCCCAAACCACTAGAAGGCCAAGAATATTGGCACTCTGATAGTCTGAAACATCACACGTTATCTAACAAAATCATGGTTCTTTATCGAATGAACTTGATGCCGATCCTCAACTTTACCCTTACAAATATACCAGTTATAAGTACGTGCTTTGCACGTAATTGAATTTTTATTAAACATCAAATAGTGTGGTTTAAGAATTAATTATTAGATTCGGTATGTTAAATAAAATAAACAATAAATAATAATAAACACACGAATTTTGTTTTTGTCAACAAAAGTGATTGATTAGAATGTAAAATAATTAGGATTTTGTTGAAGTGTTGTTATCACTGGAAAATGAGGATGTGCTCAGGGCAGGTTGATAGAAAGAACATGAATATTGCAATCTTTTCAACAATTCAAAAATTTCACCAGTAATAATAACTCAAGATAAGGATATTGATGTGTACTTGACTAATACAACTCAAGACTGATTCAAACATGGTTGGTCAACCCAAAAAGAAAAAAAAGAAAGTTCAAATTTGAAGAAGACATAACTAGAATTATTGGGTCGAATTTTGATATTTAATCGAATGCCCCAAAACCCGTGCCAGGCATCCTCATGCACAATAGAAATTCTAAGATTGATAAAGCTAACTTCTTCAGATCCTCATTTTGTTTTATATATATATTAAAAGACAAATCAGAATATTGATCTTGCGGGAGTTTTATAATTATAGAGAATTTTCAGTTATGGGTTTTTCTGTTAAATTCACTCATCCTTTTTGTGCAGTTAATTCTTTCATTACACCAAATATAGAGTACTAAGGCATTCTAGACAAGCCCCTAGGGAAAAAGCAAAGCAGAATTCAAGATAATAGGCCTTTAAGCAAGAAGCTGAGATCTGATCTTCTTCAATGCAGTCACAATGTCGTTCATGTTCATTCTTGCATTCGCACTTTCCACGGAGCAATTTAAAGCTAGTTCCATTATAGATGATACACATCTCAACTTTTCTGCCTCGAATTGTTCTTCACGAGTTAACAAGTTTGAATCTATAACTTGATTAACTGCATTTGGCATGGAATCATTTACCCAACTTCTTAAGCTTAAATCACCGGAAAATCTCTCATCGCTTGGTTTCGTTCTTGTAAATACTTCCATTAGCATAATGCCATAGCTATAAACATCACATTTGATCGACACCAATCCATCCAGTCCATATTCTGCAAAGGAATTATCAAATTCATTAGTAATTAAATGTTCAACAGAGAAGGTAGAAATAGATAGAAGCATTACCTGGTGCTATGTAGCCTAGTGTTCCCAATGTAGTAGTGTGTGCATTGCTTTCTTCACCCAGTAGCTTGGCAATTCCAAAATCAGTCAGATGGGCAACCATTTCTTCATCCAGCAAGATATTACTTGGCTTCAAATCACAATGAACAATAGGTGTTGAATAACCATAGTGTAGATACTCTAATGCACACGCTATGTCTATCATAATATTAATTCTTTGCGAGATGTCCATGAAGCAGTCATCTGAGTATAACCACTTATCTAGGTTTCCATTAGACATGTACTCAAGCACCAAGGCCTTGAATTCTGGACCTGAACATGCACTAATAACTTTGCATAAATTCCGGTGGCGAAGGTTGCGCAGTACTTCACATTCTATATCAAAACTCTTGAATGCATTTTCTAGTTGCAAATTGAAGACCTTCACAGCTACATCCTTGCCATTATTAAGAGTCCCTCTGTAGACAGAACCAACACTCCCTGATCCAAGCAAATGGCCCTCACTATAACCTTCAGTTGCTTGCATAAGCTCATAGTATGAGACCCTCAAAATTGCTTCACCCGATACAACGTCTGTTCTAGTTTCTACCAATTCTTTTCTTCGATATCTTCCAACTACATATGTGAAGATCATGGCGAGTATAATCCCCAAAAATGCAAATAGTATACCAAACATTAATTTTCTTCTCCTTCCACTACCAACTCCTATGCTATGACATTGTGGGAGACCATATATTGGATCACCGCATAATCCTTGGTTAGACATGAAGGATTGGCTCGAAAAGTTTTTGAAAGGCCCTCCGGAAGGAACTTCACCACTCAAATCATTGAAAGAAACATTCAACTCTGTTAAATATATTAGTGCCTCCAAGGACTTGGGGATATTACCAAAAAGATTGTTGTAAGATAAATCTATTTGCTCAAGGTTTAACAGCTTACCCATTGACTCCGGAATAGATCCTTGTAGCTTGTTATGTGCTAATGAAAGATTAATTAAGCTTTGTAAATCTCCAATTGTGGTCGGAATACTACCTGAGATCCGATTCACTGATAGATCCATAAAAATTGTAGCCTTCAGATTCTTGATTTCTTGAGGTAGAGAGCCACTCAAAAGGTTAGAAGATAGCTTCAACTCTAGAAGATCATTCTGGAACCACAGGCTTGTAGGTATGCTGGAGGTCAATCTATTGTTCTGCATATTGAGAGATCTTAGTGTGGTGATATTCCCTATACACTCTGGGATAGCTCTCCTGTTAACAAATTTCTTGACAGAAACAATCCATTTAAATTATGAAGTCCACAAAGCCTGTCTGCGATAGATCCACTTATCTTATTTCGGGAAAGATCTAATGCTTGAAGCTTTTGCAACTCCACCACACTTGCCGGAATTGATCCAGTCAGCTGATTGTCCGACATACCTAGCACTATCAAATACTTAAATTTCCAACTTCATTAGGAATGTTTCCTTGGAGATCACAATTATAAACATATAGATACTGAAGAGAAGTGGAAAGATTTCCTATTGAAGTGGGAAGAATACCACTTAAAGGATTATTAGCAAGACCTAATTTTTTTAAATATCTACAGTTTGTGAATGGAGTGATGAAGTCAAGTTCTGGAGATTCTGTACTGAAATTGTTGTAAGCAAGGCTAACTGTTTCAAGCAGTCTTAAATCCCCAAAAAACTTAGGAATTGTTCCTGTAAAATAGTTGGCAGTAAGGTCTACTACAAGGAGCTTAGAAGAGTTTGAAATAAAATTTGGTATCCGTCCATGGAAATTATTATAATCCAAATATAGTTCTTCAAGATTCGTAAGCCCATGTCCTGAGATCAATCCAAAAAGGTTTCCTGAAAGTTGATTACTTTCGATTGAAATGCTCGATAATTTTGAGATGTTGAAGATTTTTGATGGAATTGGACCGCTCAAGGTATTGTTACCCAATTTAATTTGCTCCAAGTTGTAAAGATTGCCAATCTCTTGTGGAATTTTACCTACAAAATTACAAAGTGATAACTTTAAATCGAAGAACTTCTTTGAAATGTTTGTGTATATATAAATACCACCTCAAACCAACTTCCTCAAACAAAACAAATTTTGTTTCTTTTTCTTTCAAAATGACAATAATTAATTATATAAACATAACTAAAATAAAATAAAGCTAGATGGCAGAACACACTGTAATATATTCATAACTTATACACTAATTGAAAGACAACCACCTAATACTCAGGTAGATCAATATCTCATTTACATTATATTACGTCTTATTATTTCTTAGTATATTTAATGTTTTAAGGCAATGCTCCTAAGTTTTGTAAGCCTACATTAGTAAAGCTAATAATAATTATATAAATTATGCTGCACAGTTTTGAAGTATATGGTATTAAGGGACAAATCCGATATCGATTAAATATAAAAATATGAGCCAATGTATAAGCAATTGGACCACTCATCTTAACAAGGTTAATTAATCTTCTGCTACTTCTCTTAAATAGGATAACTTTCTAATTAAGGTGGAACCCCAAGTCTTTGTATATGGTTTAGAGATGGTCTTAAGGATAAACAAGAAAGGTGTTTGAGATCGGAAAGCTATACCTGTCAACTTGTTATATCCAACATCAAGTATCCCAAGCATGGTTAAATTTCCAAGCGCTTGTGGTAGTGATCCACTAAAATCATTGTAGCGTAATGCCAAAATTTGAAGTTTCGAGCATTCATTTATTCGCGTCGGGAGTGCGCCTGTCAACTTGTTTTTGTACAAATAAAGCTCTTCAAGTTGGGAACGAGGACTGCAAATATTTTCAGGGAGTGTACCTGATAGTTTGCATTCACCAATGCTAATATATCGCAGGGATGAAATGTTGAAGATACTAGCCGGTATAGATCCCGTAAAAAAATTTTTCTGCATGTCTACCTCGACAAGGTTCTCGAGGTTACCCAACTCTTGTGGAATTGCACCTGTCATGTTGTCAAATTGGAAGTAGGGAGAATCATTTTCAACAATATATTTTCTTGGAATAGAATTTAAACAAGAGACGCTAAATATGATTTAGATGCTAATTTATACCTGTCAAATCATTGCCACCAAGAAATAAAATTTGAAGGGATTTTATTTCCCCTATTACTCTTGGAATGGATCCACTAAATCTGTTTAACGACATGGATATGACTTGAAGTTGAGAACAATTTGATAAACTTGAAGGAATTTCACCATCAAATCCATTTCTAGATAGATAAAGCTCTTTCAGCCTTGGAAGTCCATAGCCTATGTCAAGACTGAGATTTCCAGTTAAGCTATTCCATGTGAAGGCAAGAATTTCCAGTGTTGATATGTTGAAAATCGACAATGGTAATCCTCCAGTGAGATTGTTATATGACAATGTTAGTTCTCTCAAGTTATAAAGCTTCCCAATCTCTTCGGGATCTCTCCTTGTAAAGTATTGTGGGAGAGATCTAGAAGATCGGAAGATAGGAAATATTAGAGAGAGAAGTTGGGATGGCACCAGTATAACTATTATTCCTGAGACTCAAAACTTGCAACTTAGGTAAGAAACCAAACCACACGGGGATTTTTCCACTGAAACTATTGAAACTGAAATCAATTATTTGTAATCGACGAAGTTTCATCAACTCTTGAGGCAAACCATCATAAAATTGGTTATTGCTTAAGTTGACAGAAATAAGAAACGATAAATTTCCCAACTGAGGTGGTATCTTTCCTATAAGATTCATTCGAGAAATATCTAAGGCAGTTACCCTTTCATGGCGAACACTACAAGTGACACCAATCCAGGCACAAACAGAAGTAGAATTTATCCAACTAATGGATAACATGTGTGAAGGGCTCAAATTGAGATCGGCCTTTAAAGAAAGGAGAGAAAATTGATCAGTTGAAATATTGGTTCTTGCCATGGCTATTACAACCATTAGGCAATGCACCCAGAAAATTGTAAGTTGAAAAAAATTAGCCTTTTGCATCATAGTGGTTTTCTTGCCGATGCTTACAGCAATGCTGGCACTGTATATACAAATGCTAGAATCTGTACATAATTTAATGTGTTTAGACAAGCGTAATTGACTTTGGGTTTGCCAGAAAAAACGAAATGCATAATTGACTTTGCTTGTCCTAATTATAAAATAAATTTCTAGTCTTAAATCTCTCGTCATATGTCTAATAGCATTATCTCACTAGATATACACAAGATGAGGAGATCATCACTAGGGTTATCTTAGATCATTTTTGCATAAATTTCATTCCTTCTTATACAAAGCGATTGATTAAGGATTTGGAAACCAACTAGAATGCCATCAAACTACACTGAGTAGATTGATATTGGCAACGATTTATTACTATATATTTCCAATATTTCCGTTCCCATGTTCCATTTCCAGCAGATAATATGCATGCTGCATCTGATTTCCGAAAAGGGCTGTTGGTTGATTTTTGTGTGGGGGAGAAATTATGGGCGTAACAGAGAGGGGCAACCGCCCTCACAGAATTCCCACTCTCTTTGTTATCCTTATTCTTCCCTTCCCAGCTGCTATATTTAAAAGAATACTAATTAAATATTGCTTACGTATTATCCAAAAAAAATAAATGTTTTTATACTCTATTTGACCATCCAAATTTTTTATTTTTTTTATTTTTGATATAAAGGGGATAAATGGGAGGAGAGGATAAGGGAGGGGAAATAGGGGAATGCAGGGTGGTTTGAATCTGGGACTTTCCACTCAAAACGTGAGCATCTAACCACTGCAATCGAACCACGACCGTCCAAAAATATAAAAATAAGGTAGTAGAGAAAACAACAAAATAAAATATATATATATATATATTTAGGGGATATTTTATTTATTTCTGTTATTCTTTTTTTTATCCAATTTATTTTTATTGTTCTAGAAAAACTGGAAACCTTCATTAAACTTGTGTGTGTTTATATAAATATATATATATATATATATATCAATTTGGCCTTCATACAGGACTTGAGAAGTCAAGTCATCGACAATATGAAATTTTCCATTTAGGTTAGCTAACAAACATCATTGGCTTTCTTATGCTACTGTACACTAGTCAAGTCATCCATTTGGTATCATTCATTATTTATTGTTTATTCCAATTATTCATTAATCAATTTCCACGCGGTATTATTATTAATTTGCCAGACATTTTTTTATTCATGACAAGAAGAGAAGACTGGCATGCAGTGGCGGAGTCCACTGGGCAACTCGAAAAACAGTTCTTTTTTTTTTTCTTTTTTTTCTTTTTGGTCGTCATTAATTATTATTATTAATTGCTAGTACTAGTATGAGTTAGCTAATTAATTGAACAAACTTTGCGAGAGTTTTAATATATAAACTCAAGTTTTATTATATTAATTTAAGTTTTAAATTACTTTGTATATGTCCATTGACCTCCTAGCTAGTAACCATTCAATATTTTGAAAAACATGTGATCCTTGCAAATTTTCGCCATCAACTCATACTCCCCCTTATACAATATATCAGTTATAATTAAGTACATGCTTTGGACATAAATGAATTTTTGTTAAATATCAAATAGTGTGGTTTAAGAATTATTAGACTAGTATGTTTAATAAAATAAATAATAAACACAAAAATCTTGTTTTTTTTCAACAAAAGTAAAATGTAAAATAATTAGGATATAATTGAATTTTTATAAAAAAGTAGTTTGAAATATGCTCCAGTGATTAGGATGTTTGTATTCGGGTCTGAAGGTCCTCAGTTTGAACCACACCTACCTGTCCTTGAATTTGTCTCCCCTCCCTATATCCTCTCTATCAAAAAAGAAAAAAAAATTGAATCATTATTATAAAATAATTAGGATTTAATTGAAGTGTTATCATCATTAGAAAAATGACGATGTGCTCAGGGAACTTTGGTAGACGAACATGAATGGCATTGCATTCTTTTCAACAATTCAAAAATTTCACCCGTAATAACTCAAGATAAGAATACTGATGCGTACTTGACTAATACAACTCGAAGACTGATTCAAACATGACTTGGTAAAAAAAAAGTAATACGTAACTAGAATTATAGGGCGAATTTTGATATTTAATCGAATGTCCTAAAACCCGTGCCAGGCATCCTCATGTACAATAGAAATTCTAAATCCGCTACTCGGCAAAAGATATGGTCTGATCCATTATATGTGCTGCTAATTATATTCACATCACAAATATTGTTTGATACACCATATCAGAATTATTTTAAATGTCTTTATTATTTAATTTACTTTTTATTTTAAGTGCATCCTTAGCTTTTTTTCCCTTCAATTTTTGTCGTTAATCTTCTTCTAATTATAAATTTTGTCAATATAGATATTTTTGTCTAAACATTTTCTTTATTCAATTAGACATCAAATTACTTATTTATCCACAATAATTTTAATAACCAAAAAATATATAACGAATTAGACGTATGAATTTTGTTTTTTATTTCAAACAACGCTATCATGGTTTATTTAGATATAAACTATTATTTATGTAACCATTAAGTTAATTGTAAAAAGTTAATTAAAGGAAATGGTACAAAAAACTAAATGGCATAATTGTAGTCATAAACAAATTAAAGTTGTACACTTCTTCATGTAATTAAAATGTGCTGCACATAACGTATTTTATAGTGGGAATATAATTAATTAGCCTATCTGTGAATCCTTCTAAGTTTGATGAAGGTAACTTCTTCAGATCCTCATTTTGTTTCGTATATATTAAGAGAGAAATTGGAATTGATCATGCGGGAGTTTGATAATTCTTGAGAATTTTCAGTTTTGGGTTTTTTCTACTAAATTCATTCATCCTGTTTGTGCAGATAATTCTTTCATAGATAAAATTCAGGACACATCAAATATAGACTAGGAAAGCATTCTAAACATGCCCTAAGGGAAAAAGCAAAGCAGAATTCAAGATAATAGGCCTTTAACCAAGAAGATGAGACCTGATCCTCTTGAATGTGATATAACATCATCTTTCATGCTGATTCTTGCATCCGCAGCTTCCATGGAGCAATTTAAAGCTAATTCCATTATAGATGATACACATCTCAACTTTTCTAGATCGGAAGAGCGTCGTGTAGGACTTAACAAGTTCAAATCTATAACTTGAGTAACTGTGTCGGGCATATTTACATCTCACAAGCGTTGATGTTTTAATAATTTTCGTTCACAGGCAAGGTCCGAAAAGAACAAAGAAAACTGGGCAAAGCAAAAATATCCATGCCTACACGGATCAAAGAGTCTTGTGGCTCATTGTCTTGAATGGGTATGGCATCAACCACACTGCTGTTATCTTCAACTCCAATGATTTTTTCCACTAAATGCTATTGTTGTTGACTTTTTTCCTTTTAGTAGAATCTACATTTATCTTATCAATTGCCGGTAATCTTGCTGTAACATGAGTTAAGGTCATCCCAGTAAAGTTAGGTGACATATGGAAATTGGTTATTCATATTCAGGAACTTATAGTTTGCACATTTAGACCGGAATTACTACTTGAAATTAGGTGTTGAAATCATATTAGGCATATTGCTACTTG
>CAVNYN010288268.1:43724-69148 GCA_963692815.1 Nyctanthes arbor-tristis | reverse complement strand
TAATGATACATGTTAAATTTTGTAGGTTGTTACAAATATTTTGAGAGAGCACAACTAAATACTCATTCTTTTTTATCGAGTATCCTTTTAAATATTCATGATCGTTTAAACCATTCAAAACATCATATTAACTATTTACTCTACATAGTGATATATGTAACAATGTATGTTAAGTTTCTAATTTGTTACAACCATTTTATGGAATCACAACTAGATAGACGTTCTTTATTTAAAAAGTATCGTTTAGTATCAATTATCGTTTTGGATATTCATCATTTAAATTATTCTCCACATTGAATTAACTTATTTACTCTACATAGCAGTAATAGTGCATGTTTAGTTTGTGACTTGTTGCAAACGCTTTGAGAGATACAACTATAGTGCGTGTTCAGCTGTTGTAATCATTTCAACAGATCACAACAAAAATGTCGTTCCTCCAAATCAAGTATCGTTTTGTGTATTCGTTACTTTTAAAATGTTCTTTACATTGAGTTAGCTTATTTTCTCCACGTAGCGATGTGGATCACGATGCATGTTATGCTCGTGATTTGTTACAAGTTTTTTTTAGAGATGCACAACTGTATAGTTGTCCTTATTAGTATATATCATTTCGGGCATTCATAACTATTTAAAAACATGAAAACCCTTATTCCATTACTCAATCCAACTTGGGTAACCAAGTATAAGATATATATTTTTATTTATTATTATAAATAAGTTGAGGGGTTCTTTAATGCTTGTGGTGCTAAAGTTATATACGAATGAACAATTGTGATGCATATATAGTATAACGAAACATGTAATGTTACTTTTTATTCACTAAAAATCACAACTTTCATTTCCCACACTTGTCATTGTTGAGGTCATTCGAATCCATTCATTCTCTTATCTCTTAGTAGAAGGTAATATCTCATTCAACATGATGAACTATGTGTCATGTTTCAAGCATTTTAGCATATCACGATTGAACTCTCATTCCTTCGTATATAGTATCGTTTTGGGTATTCAGCTTCCTTTAAACTATTCTCCTTGTAGATTATCTTATTCAATCCACATGTTCAGTATGTGTAGCCTACAATGCCCTTTTACAAATGCACACATACATAATGATTCCCTTCGTAGAAGTATCGTTTCCCATCCTTATCAATGTTGAGACCACTTGAATCCATTCATTCTTCTATCTCTCAATAGAAGGTAATATCTCGTTCAACATGCTGAGCAATGTGTCATGTTTCAAGCATTTTAGCACATCACGGTTGAACTCTCGTTCCTCCGTATCTAGTATCGTTTTGACTTTTCGTCGTCCTTTTGATCGTTTTTCGAATCTCAATGTCGTTTTTATGTTTCATTACGTCTATTTATCTAGTCAAAAAGACTCTAACGTCGTAGACTCAGTCGTGACACGTACAAGAGAGCGAAATATGTACTGTGATTTCCTATTTGAAAAAAGTAACTATAAGCAAACATTAGGAGTAGTCATTAGAGTTAAACGATTGTTCCTGACACAAATGAACCAACGAGACATGTATCGTTCCAACATTTTTCAAAATGCTAACTGTTAGCAAACATTAGGAATGGTCAACAGAGTAAAACGACTGTTGATTCGTGACACAGACAACATAATGAGACATATATCGTTCTAATTTTTTTCAAAACACTAACTATTAGCAAACATTAGGAGCGGTCAACGGAATAAAACGACAGTTGATTCGTGACACATACAACATAACGAGACAAGTATCGTTCTAACTTTTTTCAAAACACTAACTGTTAGCAAACATTGGGAGTGGTTAACAGAGCAAAACGACTGTTGCGTCGTGACACATACAACATAACGAGACATGTATCGTTCCAACCTCTTTCAAAACACTAACTGCTAGCAAACATTAGGAGCGGTCAATAGAGCAAAATGACTGTTGAGTCATGACACATACAACATAACGAAACATGTATCTTTTAAATTTTTTCAAAACACCAAGTGTTAGCAAACATTAAGAGCGGTCAACAGAGCAAAACGACTGTTGAGTCATGACACATACGACATAACGAGACATATATCGTTCAAACCTTTTTCAAAACACTAACTATTAGTAAACATTGGGAGCCGTCAACAGAGCAAAACGACTGTTGATTCGTGACACATACAATATAACGAGACATGTATCGTTCTAACTTTTTTCAAAACACTAACTGTTAGTAAACATTGGGAACCGTCAACGGAGCAAAATGACTGTTGATTTGTGACACATACAACATAATGAGACATATATCGTTCCAACATTTTTCAAAACAGTAACTATTAACAAACAATATGAGCGGTCAATGGAGCAAAATGACTAACATAACAAGACATGTATCGTTCCAACCTTTTTCAAAACACTAATTGCTAGCAAACATTAGGAGCGGTCAATGGAACAAAACAACTGTTGAGTCATCACGCATACAATATAATGAAACATGTATCTTTTAACTTTTTTCAAAACACTAATTGCTAGCAAATATTAGAAGCGGTCAACAGAGCAAAACAACTGTTGAGTCGTGACATATACAACATAACGAGACATGTATTGTTCCAACCTTTTTCAAAACACTAACTGTTAGCAAACATTGGGAGCCGTCAATGGAGCAAAACGACTGTTGATTAGTTATACATATACAACATAACGAGACATATATCGTTCTAACTTTCTTCAAAACACTAACTGTTACTAAACATTAGGAGCGATCAACGAAGCAAAACGACTATTGAGCCGTGACACATTCAAAACACCAACTGCTAGCAAACATTAGGAGCGGTCAATGGGGCAAAAAAACTGTTGAGTCATGACGCATACAACACTACAAAACATGTATCGTTATTATCGTGAATTGAAATATTCCTGAATAAGCAATATGCATTTGAGTATAAGTACAATTTTCCCTTGGATATTCCTGAAAGATTCCAATTGCAACTAAGAGAACATAAATTCATTCCCAATCCATAATCTCACTCATTTAATAATCATTATTCACTGGATGACCAAACGCAATGAAAACCAAATTTGGCATATTATTAACAGAATACAAGAGTTGAATGCAAAACTTCCACCGTATCGTGACCACTCGTTCACTTGATAATCACATATTTGCTCAATTTTTTTTTCATTGCATCTATTTCAACCTATCTAAGGGTTAGTAAATATCTCCAATTTTAAAGGAGCAAAACGGCTGTTAAGTCGTGAAATATATGAGATAACGAAACATGTATCATTATAACTCGTAAACCAAAATATTCCTAAAAAAATGAATTATGGTATAGATGGTTGAGGATATACTAGTAAGATTGAATTTTATATTAATTTTGATTTAAGTTTAAACTAGGTTTTAAATGAGCATAACGACTAATGAATCGTAATGTGTATAAAGAACAAATCATGTATCGTGACCACTTGTTCACAAGAAAATCACATATTTGCTCAGAAAATTTTTCTTTATTGTATCCATTTCAACTATTTTAAAGAATCTAAGAGTTAACGAACACCTCCAATTTTAAAAGATCAAAACGACTGTTGAGTTGTAAAACATACGAAATAACGGAACATATATCGTTACAACCCGCTAAACCAAAATATTCGTATTCCTAAAATAATGAATTGTGGCATAGATGGTTGAGGATATACTAGTAAATTTGAATTTTATATTAATTTTAATTTAAGTTTAAAATAGGTTTTAAATAGGTATAACGACTGCTGAATCGTGATGTGTATAACGAACGAGCCACGTATCGTCACCTTTTATTCACTAGAAAATTACAAATTTACTCCAAAATTTTTCTTTCATTGTGTCACATTCATCTATTTTAAAGAATATAAGGGTTAGCAAACACCTCGAATTATTAATGTAACAAAATGACTGTACAGTTGTGAAACATACGAAATAACGAAACATGTATCTTTATGACCTGTAAACTAAAATATTCTTCAAAAAATGAATGGGCATTTGAGCAGGAGCAAAATTAACAGCTTCAAACCAAATTATATGTATAGATATCTATACATATTTGTATATGCATGAACTTGGCATAATTAGAGGACTCATGTATTTTTTTTTTTCTCAAACCAACAAATAAACTACAACAACACATAAGCCATATTTATTAATTTCTCAAGCCAAAAACAACAAATGAACACGACCTGATTATTAGGAAATTACTTGAACACAAAAATTACTTGAAGAAAAAATTAGCAGGCAAACCTAAAAATGCAATTTACTGACACATGCAAGCAAGCAGCACAGAAATTGGGTGGGTAGTCATTGTTCGACCTAAACATATTTCAATTGCAAAGAAGTATTTCAAAGAAGCACCCGCGACTATTGAGCTGCGGAGATGATGGTGAAGAATTTGGGATAAAGGTGAAGAAACAATCGATTAGGGAATTGGGACATAAATAATTGAGGATATAATAGTAAATTTGTGTTTTATATTATTTTTAATTTAAGTTTGACATACGTTTTTTGGTCAGAGGTCATGGAGCCAGTTTTAGTATCATTGAAGGTCATTTTGGCCAAATTCCCCAATTTTAAAAGGAAACATACACTGGGCGTATTAATTCGCTTGCAAGCTTCCTTTTCGCCACCGCCGCTGCCCGCTGCCGCAACCACCAGCTGTGCCGCCGCCAATACCAAGAACATATAAACCCTACTTCCGCCCTAGCAGCTCCAAAACCCAAACCCGCCGCCGACGCACCCAAGTTAGGAAAATGTCGGTATCCGCTGCCCTGGAGAGGACACTGTTCAAAGACAAAAACGGCGGAGCTGCCCATTTCACGATCATCAAGCACCGCTTCTTAAGCTTCTTAATCTGGCAATCCCTTCATTCTACTCTTCTACTTTTTCTCTTCAAAACCCTTCTCCTTTCTCCCTTCACTCAATCCCCCTTTACTCCCACTTTTCTTTCCCTCTTGTCGTTTTTATCCTTCCACTTTTCCCTCCTCCTTTTCTCCGTTTCCCTTTTCTTCCTCTCCTCTCCGAGCCCACTTCCCTCCGCCTCTCCGCTTGACCTTCTTCTCGGCTTGGCTCGGCTTGTAATCATTCCCGGAGGGTCGGCCGACCCCGAACTTCGGAGAAAAATTCGGGTGTCTTTGAGCTTTGTTTTGTTCGTTAGCTTGTGCGCGGTGGCGGGGGCAGTTTCGATACTCTGCGTGTGCTGGGGTTCTGACATTTATCATTCTGAGTCGACGTCCGGAAGTTTTGGCGTTTACGGGAAGTTACAATTTAGGGGTTTTGTGCTAGGGTTGTTTTATGGGTTGCATTACGTGTATAAGCAGCGGTGGCTTCTGCATTTTCCGATTATTCAGGTAATTTTGGGATAACATTTCCTTTGAAGTATAGCGCTGGTGTTTGTGGATGTATTTTGTTGGATAAGAAGGTGCTTTGTGGGTTAAATTGCCAAGGAAATAAAATGATAGCACTCTAGAATTTTGTCATGTACAATTGTGAAATAGAGGTCACATTGAATCCTGCTTGTTAGTGAAAATTATTTTGGAAAGGATGTATATTTGGAACCTTATTTTATCAGTGAATAATGTTCCTGTGGTTTCTGGAAGAAAACATAATGCTTTGAATGTAGATGTGTGGTCACCATCTATTATATAAGCAGCCTATAGCTCTAAGTTCTCATGTTTAGCTTTTATTGTAATATGGATGGATGCTCTCAAAGTAAGTAATAATTCCATGAATTCCTTTTATTTCATTATTATCACATGAACCGGGGTGGAGAATATATGATGTTTGTCAAATGAGATTTTATAGAATGTTTAATGTGGCAGAGCACTTCCACATTTAAAAAGCTAATGCCATTCAGTTTTTATATCTTATTAGCACTGTGTTTTTTGTATGGTTATATTAGCAGAATCAGTTCTCGATATTTCCCTTCAAATTGTATTTGTAATTTGTGAAAGAAAGATTCATTACGACTAGTCGGTCTTGCTGATGAAATTGTGTTCTATGAAGTCATCAAGAATTGCATTCTTCTTTAATGCGATTTAGTCTAAGTAATAACATATTCCTCACAACATTTCTACTATCAACAGCGCCCTCCTTTCTTCAGCTTCAAGATTGGTCTTCCCTTAGCTGTTGGGCAAGCTTTAAAATTTTCAGCAGCTGGTTACCTGTTATCTGGTGTTCTAGCTTTTTTCCTACTTAATGGATATACAAGTCAGGATACAATGGGAAAGTTTGTTAGTGAGCAGATAATCTTCTACATTGGAAGCTTTGTAGTGATTGTTTGTTGGGAATTAAACCATCATTTACATCAGGTTTCTTCTTTAGCCAGCCTTTTTTTTTTTTTAAATTTAATAAAGCATCCCTAGTTGTTCCTCCATTTAACATGTATAATTAATTTCTTTCGGACTATTTAGGTTTTACAAACAAAGAGGTTCATATTTGCCCCACCAAAGGGCTCAGCAGCGGCAGAAACAAATCCAAGCGAACCGCTTCTTGACACTCTCGAGGATTGCATGCCAAAATCTCTTTTGCAATATCTGGCTTATCTTGATCTCTGTATGGTATGTGAAAGTAATGTTGATACATGGCGCCGGGCAGCTTTATTTGAGGAGAGTGGTGAGACTTACAAGAGAGTTATAACTATTTGCCTGAGGCCCCTGGAACAGCTCACCCAAAAGCTAAATGAAGGTGTAGATAGCTCTTCAATGGAAAACTCTTTCCAGCTGTCCAATCAGTTACGTTCGCCAGTGATGGGGCCTGCATATTCTAAACTCTATGAATCATTTTCTGACACCCAGGTAGAAATGATAGCTTCCAGAAATGATAAGTTCTTTGTTCGTTTCTCCTTTGTTTTTATTTGGGAATTTATTTTTACTAATGTGTCATTAGCAATATTTAAGTAAATATTTTCAAAATATGTTATATAAGATCTTATCTTCATGCTAATTGGGGTTTCTATTCATCAATAGTGTTCAAAAACTTTCCGGAGGTTTTGTTACAAAACCTCTCATCCCATGTAGTCTAAATGGATGCACGCCTCATTGATTTGAAATACATTTGGCGTGTATCAATGTAGGCCACATGGGGTGACAGGTTTTGTTTCAAAACTTCTGAGAGCTTTTTGAACATTTTCATTCTATTCATGCCAGTTGAAAAAATTGGTTTTATTACCGTTCGAAGGTAACGAGTCATGTGGGTGGGACCACTCACAAACGTTTACTTTTGCTTCAGGGACAGAATTACCATTCTCCATTTGTTTCATCAACTTTAATTTTGAGAGAGTTGGGGATAATTTAGGGAAACATGTATTTCTATTGCTGAAGTTGTAAATATGGCAGGCTTTTTTTGGGTTGAATTATTGACTATCGGACTAGCCGCATGAAAACCCAAAATTAGTTTTGAGAGAATCATAACCAAAAAGCCCCTAGTAACATGTTTATAAACATATGAAAGGTTGTAAGTTATCAAAGTAGTATGCTTGAATTCTTTTTTATGACCGTCATGGTTTGCTGGCAAAGCAACGGGATGATTTATGATGGTATTATCGTGTAAAATGCAAAAGAAGCTTAGACTCTCCCTAGAAGCTAATAAATCTCTCTATGTTCTGTTAATTGCTTTAAGACTTGTATGTAGAGTGTTGGCCACATGCTTTTATTTTATTTTCCTTATTTTGCTTTCAGTTTGAACTTAGAGCTCAGAATTCTCAAAACTTTGAGGAAAAATAGAACTTGTGCTTCAATTTGTCTTTCTTCTATCAGTAAACTTGAAATCTTGAAACACTGGGTGAAAAAGAAATAATCATGAACTTCTAGCTCTGAGGTCTAGTGCTATTCTTCTGCAATCTAAACCTGAACCTGTATCTGAATTTAAACCTCCACATGCACCATTGATTGGTTGTCCAACACAACCGCCAAAATAGAGGATCTAGTTGCATTGGCCATTAAGTTGCTATTTGAGTGGAATATAGAAGAATCTCATTGTCACTGTCGAAGATCAAGCTGTGGAAAATAGAAGCAATGTTGAAGTATATTCCAAGATCTAGGGTTTTAATTTTGAGTTTGGAAGTATATTTTATTAATTAGTTACCGCCTTCAGAAGTATGCTCTTTGAAGCCTTTCGAATCACCTAGTTTGTTGTTTTATAACATGAAAGGAGAATATTTTATGCTCTCATTAAGGTCGATGTACACTTCCAGCGTCTCACTACCTTTAATCTTTGTAAATAAGAATTTAGAATATGATTGCATGGACTAATTTGTACCTCAGACAACCATGGTCTTCCTTCAGTCCAACCAACCAATTTTGGGGTCAGTGTGCACAGAGTGCATTCTTCTTGGGATGTTACTACACCAACAACTCTAGGCAAGTTCTTATTCATTTACCTGACTATGTAAGCTTTTAACTTGATCCAATCTGGTTTTCCAGATCTTGCGGTGATTTGGTGTTGCCAAGTCTAAATCAAAATCTGATTAGTGCAAAACATTTGCTGGCACGCTTTTGAAATATTGATTTTTGTGGAATGATCTGCATGATAAGTGTACTTAAATGGGTCTAATTTTCATGGCTCACATACATACTCTGACGTGAGATGGAGAGAAGTGAAGGGGATAAAGAGAAAAGTTCATATATAAATAAATAATGTAGAATCAGAAATTGTCTTGATAAAAATGGGATCTTGAAACCAGAACAATGATTCAACATTATCCAGAACAAGCTGAAGCAAAAGTAACCCAACTGTTTTGTGGCATGGTTACGTATTTCCGACTTTCAGCTAGATGTTAATTTTTGCTTTGTTGTGTACCAGCTCTGTGCTTGGTGTGCCCGGATTGTTGCTTCTTTGACAGCACGTTCACAGAAGGAGGACCGGTTTGGGATTGCTCAACTCTCTGGAAGTAATGCTACTGTTATATCCACCTTATTATCTTGTTTGCTGGCTGTTGAAACCCTTATGGGGAAGAAGACAAATTTGCAGTCCCCAAATTATCTGATGGGCCCTGCTGGAATCAAATGGGCCACGATCAGCACAGGGAGAAGCGATTCCACCCTAGGTGCCATGGGAAAAATAAGAGATAGCCCTCTTTATGCCAAAGCATACGTTGTGGCTGATATTTTGAGGACTTCAATTTACTGTATTGTCGCTGCCTTCCATGATGAGATGCTGAGCAGTTCAAAAGCAGGACATCTTGAGAAGGATTGGATAATTAGGAGTAAGCCTCTCTATGGAACCCAGGAGCTCCTTTTACAGAAATTGCGTCTTTTATTGGATTACCAAGCTTAGCTCGTGGCGCAATTATTCGCGCTTTTCCCCTAATTTGATGCAGATACAAATTTTGGATTGTTATCCTCGGGATCTTTGCAATGAGCAAAGTTGAGATTTCTTCCCCTTTATGTCTAGGGAAAGAAAAACACAAGGAACCCAGAAATGAAAGTCTGTACCCTGTAGCTTACAGTCCACTCGCTTTTTGGCAAATATATACTGTCAAAGTTCCATTAAACATGTAATCTGTTGGAATCATTACAGAATTTTAAGCAAGCTTTTGTTTTGGCCATGGATAATCAGCAATTTCTCAAAGAATACATAAATCACTAGTGTCCTTGAATGTAATTCGATTCTGTCTCACTGAAAGGGGAACTGTTAAGTGTCTCAATGTAATTTCAATGTGCCTGTCGATGTGATTATCTGGTTCACGACGTCTGGACTGGTTTGAGATATACATATTTTTGCCTATTTTTCTTTTTGTCTCGGCAGTGACAGATTATCAGGTTTTAAAGATTGTGGTACGTCATGGATACTTGCAATTGCTTAAAAACCTGGCTCTCAACATATTTTTGCCTCGGAGATGCTCTAACATATTTTTGCCTCTTTTTCTTCTGTCCTCGCATGCTTTGCGACAGTGTGAATGGGAATTCACGTATCCAATTGTGGGGTCAAATAATAGTTTTCTTCCCTTATTTTTATATGTTTTCCCCCTAATTTTTGCTTCTTCTCCTCTTCATTTACGCGTTCAGATAGAAAAGGTTAAACAAAGAGAGGATATAAATCGTGTTTTCAGATAGAAAAATTCACTCTTAAGGCATGGTGATTGTAACTTTTGGAACAATTGAGATGAGATGACTAACGTTAGGGCGTGTAAATAATACCATATGTCTACAATAATTCACATAATGATTTACACATTGATACATGGTATAAAAATATGTAAAGTCATAAATTACAATCACGAGTTATATTATTTCTGCTTCACTTGTTACTATATGTCTGTATGGGTGCATAGATGTACGTCACGCACCTCGTCAAAATATTATAATTTTTATGATAAACAAATGAATTTTTCTTATTACAATGTCATGTAAGCATTTGATCTACTCTTTGGTTTGTGGTAATGTAACAAAGTGATGTGCTTGTGGTTGTTGTCTATTTCATAATATTTTGATTTCAAAGTGGTTAACACGTAATGCCATTGCTAATGCATGCTTAGGTGCTTGTCTTCATCAAGCGTTCAACACAAACCACAGCCATTCAATTCCCTTTCTCTGTCCTCCAAACAAAAGTGAAAAAATAAGAAGTCGGAAATCAAATAGATTATTTTATGAATAAATTTCTTAAATCCTACTATTTGTAGGTAATCATTCAGACAATCCTTTATTTATAAAATAAAAATCGGGTAAATTCATGTATTATCCTTTAATTATTTTCTCTGATCATACAATACACAGCGTTAGATTGTGAATTTACCCCAATTTTATAAAAAATTGTCTGAATGATTACGTATAAATAGTATTTTGCAAAATTTCTAGTATCCATGGCACTCATACAAGTGATGTGATTGCATGTATGCACACAACTCGAATACATACAGTCAAGTGATGCTCATATATACAGTCACGCCACTATATAAATCTTGAGTGCCACAATGACAAGTGCTCAAAATAGTCAGTTTTCATCCATACGGGTAGCCCCATGTAGTGGAACCTTATATTTATTTCCCGGAACTTTGAAATGTTTTGCTCCATTTCATGGGGGTTTGAAAATTTTTATTGATTACTATGGATGATTTTGAGGTCACAAAAACTTCACTTATTAGGAAATCCAAAAGAAAGCATCCACTTTAATTGATTTCGCCATCCATTCATGAATCAAAATCTTAATGCATATAGACACAAACGGTCCAACGAGAATACACAGAATCTCCAGCATCAATGACATCAATGAGAGAAATACTTTGGTGGGATGACTCCATTATAGACAGAGTCCACATCTCAATAATTTTGTGCCTTAGCACTTCTGCCATTATATATATATATATATATTGGCACGGCTCTTGCTTGCACCCGATTGGTTGTGCATGAATTATACGTTATTGGATGGTCACACCAGTTAACCTAATACGGTGATTAGTGAGTGCTTAATTAGGCAATGATTAGAGTAGCAACGTTGTCCTGTCTTACTCAGATTGCCACCTTAAAGCAATGAGAAACCGCAGCTTTTTTTAGTGCCACAACACGTCAATAAACACTTCCTCCAAAGAGAGACAGGTGGGCTCTTCACTGCCAAGTGTAATCCAACCCCTACACCCCTGGATGTCTATAATAACAGACCCGTATCCTGGTATCCAAGAAACAGAAAAGAAATCAATACAAAATAGAACTAGAACAGAATGGATGAAGAAGAACTCGGGCTTGTGAAGGGAATTGGGAACAAATTGCAGTTGACAGTAGATGAAGTGGTGGAAGAATATGTGGGATCATTTGGATTTTCACAACTCATGCATGTTTTTTTGGTGTCATTGGCTTGGATCTTTGATTCCCACAACACTTTGGTGACCATATTTACTGATGCACAGCCAAATGGGTGGAAATGCATTAGCCCATTGTGTGAGGGAAGTCGGAGTTCTGGGGATGTGGCTTCAGTTTGTGGGCTAAAGCCAGGAACTTGGGAATGGACTGCTGGAAATACAAGCTCTACTATTGCTGAATGGGGCCTGGTTTGTGACCGCAAGGTTCTTGCTGCTTTGCCTGCTTCACTTTTCTTCCTTGGTTCCTTGCTGGGTAAACCTGTTACCAATTCTTCTGGAACTCGTTTCGTTTTCATCTTGTAGTACTCTTAGCGTTACTCATTATTATAATGGATTAGGATTTATTAGTCCTAATGAACACTTACTGAATATGCAAACAGGGTCGGCTGTTTATGGTAGGCTGGCGGATGCATTCTTGGGCAGGAAAAGAACAGTGCTTCTTTCCTGCCTTTTAACCTCTGCCACAACTTTCCTCACTTCGTTTTCTCCAAATATATGGATATATTCTCTCCTCCGTTTTGCCAATGGATTTTCAAGATCAGGCATTGGCATATGCTGTCTTGTACTCTCAACTGAAGCTGTAGGCCGCAAATGGCGTGGACAGGTTGGCCAATATGGCTTCTTTTTCTTCACAGCAGGCTTTCTTTCGCTTCCCTTAATCGCTTATCCAACCAGAACTTGTTGGAGGAATATATACAAGATCATCTCAATCCTTCCTCTAGTGTATGCCGTTTTTCTACTTGTGCCGTTTGTATCAGAGTCCCCACGATGGCTTCTTGTCAGAGGTAGAAGAGAAGAAGCTCTTGATGTCTTGAGAAGATATGCCAAAGGGAATGGGAAGAAGTTACCGCCCAATATAAGCCTCCTCAAACCACCTAGTGCTGATAAAATTGCTGGTGAAGCTACGAAGAACCTCTGGAACACTAAGTGGGCTGCTAAAAGGATGGCAATGGTTATGATCACCGGTTTTGGAGTTGGTTTTGTGTATTATGGAGTTCAACTCAATGTCGAAAACCTGAACTTTAACCTCTATTTCACAGTAGCAATAAACGCTATGATGGAGATTCCAGCAGTTTTTGTTGGCAGTGTGTTACTGAGTTTCACAAATCGCCGCTTGCTCTTTTCCCTGTCTGCCTACATAGCTGGCATTTCATGTGTCCTCTGTATTATCTTCTCTGGTACATCTCACAAGAAGGGGACTACTCAATCCAGAGGTAGTTTGGTTCAACTGACCATCGAAGCAATAGGTTTCATGGGTGCTTCAACTGCATTTGACGTTATGTATGTATACTGCGTGGAACTCTTCCCCACAAATGTGAGAAACTTTGCAGTGTCCATGTTGCGACAAGCCTTGATGCTAGGCGCTTCTATCGCCCCTCTACTGGTTGTCCTAGGTCGACTGAGTCCATCCCTTTCATTTCTTGTGTTTGGGGTACTGTCCATCATCAGTGGAATGTTAAGCATGTTCCTTCCTGAGACTCGGAACTCCCCATTGTGCGAGACATTGGAACAACAAGAAGAGGAAGAAAAATTCAATAGCATAAATGAAGACATGGGATTAGAGTTGGGCAAGGAGGTACAGAAATAACAAATGTACATCACATTTCCACTACTTGTACATGACTACATCTTCAACATCTGACTGCTGTAAGCATGGGGAAAATAAAAAATTTTTGAATTAAAAAAAGGCAGCTTATGTTGTAGATGTATTCTTATATTGTGGGCACATAATCACAAGTTCTCACATTGTTTTGATCAAAAAATGTAAGCATCATAACTGGGACTCTTGATGAGGATAAAGGTTGCAGCTTCCCTTCATACAAAAGCATGTAATCAGAAAATAAGCTATGAACACGACACACAATGCGACATAAGATACTAAGTTTTAAGATTCATGTCATGAAATTTGACAGGTTTTACACCGGAAGGTCCTAGAGATCGGAAGAGCACACATAGGAAATTACTAAGAAGCAGTGCTGTTATATGCTATCAGTTTAATTGCGATTGTTGATCAGTTTTACTCAGACTGACTGCAACTAGAGTTGAAACGATGGCCACAATTGAACAAATCCATTTTCTTGACTCTGTTCCATAGCTTGGAAACTCTTGCACCTTCAGTGCCGGAATTTTCGCAACTGGCGGCGCCACCACTGCCACCTCCTTGTGCTTTATAGCAGTCATCCAAATTCACTTGATCTCTAATCTTGCCCTTCTTTTTCTTGCTCTTTTTTGATTCTTCCTTTTGTTTAACGAGTTGTTCATAATACTCCTTATTCCTCTTCTCCAACCCATGTATCTGTGTTTGCAGATCTTCAATCTTACGACTCAGCACGAATACCCTCTGATCTTCCCTTGTCTTCAACAGACACCTTGCTAGCTCAGCCGCCCTGCTCTTGAGAAACAGAGATTCTGAAACCAACCCTTTTTTCTCTTCCGCCAATGCGGACAATCTGTAACTCAACGTCGTGTTATCATTCAGCAGGATCAACCTTTCGGACTCCAACACATCCAATAAGTTCTTTTGCAGCTCTATCTTCCTTGCTGATTCGCTGCACCTCAACTCTGCCTTGTGTAGCTCATTTAGATCGGAAGATCATAATCCACCATGTTCATAACCGTATCAGCTACCATCATATCGACATTCACTTTGGCTGGAAGTGGCGAGGGAGGCTGGAAAGACAACGAACTCTCTGTGTCGGATTCAATGACTTGATTTCCCGAACCTCGATCAGACGGCTCATTTTCGTCAAAAGTTTCGGGTGAAGTACAACGACTACGGCGCCGACCATTCTTGGCAATTGATTGGCAATAACGGTCTGCCAGAGACAGGTAGTCATTGTACAAGTCTTGAAGCAATGCCAGCAGCTGAGGCCTCTTGTTATAGTAAGCATTGGCTCTTTCTGCAAAACTATCAGCACTGTCTTCTTTGGGGAGTGTGGACATAAGCATCTTCATTCTCTCATCCAAATCTGACAAACCCAAATTCTTAGTTAATCTTGGCTTTATTTGTTAGAATTATGGCAATTCAAATTTAAACTAAAAGGAGTTTTCTTTTTTTTTTTTTTTTATTTTTTCAAATTGCAATGTCCATGGTCAAGAATCAAGAATGGACCCCCAAGCCCATGTGGCCATGTCCTGTGGCTGTACATCAAACACCACTACACCAGTGACTGATGAATTTAACCCCCTTGTGATAGGGAAATAAATAAATCCCTTTGAAATTCAAAATAATTTTAGGTTTCTCATTAATTCTGGAACATGAACATTTATGTTTGGAACAAGAATCTGGCCTGCTGGTTAAAAACAAGAAACAGTTCTAAAGAAGAAGACAATCATGTTTATTTACCAAGTGGTTAAAGTAAAAAAAAAAAAAAAAAGAAAAAAAAAAGAAAAAATGATCTGTCTTTTACATAAGAATGACAGAATCGAATCAATTTCTTTCTGCAAACACAGGGATTTGGTTTAAAATTTGAAACTAAACGGGGGCAGTTGGGTGGGAATTGGTAAAATAAGAACAAATTCTTTGCAGGCTTTTTGAATAGAACTTTTCTAGATTATCATGTGGGGCTGAAAATGACCCTTCAGAACCTACACCCTGAACCAATTTGAGAAACGAAAAAGCATGGTGGGTCTCATATTTCAACCAAATTCAAATCATTATAAAATATCTCTGTTCATTTTAAAGAAGCAATAATGGAGTCTTTACCAGCAATGGTACAGAGAAGCCAAGATGGTTTGCTGAAACTTCTACGACGCGATTGATGTGATGGTGTAGTTGGGGCTGCTTCTGCACCACCATTTCTCTCTACCTTCTTCATTTTTGCCACCATTTTCTCTGACAAAACCGGACGTCAGGACCCTACAATCCCAGAAAAATTTTTAATGCATGCCATGCACCAGAGTCATCATACATTAAATATGTATATCAAGTATACAACATATGGGTGTGCATCGTCATTGAATGGGAGAACCACCCTGAAGAATTTAATGCTGCAAATTAAAATAAAAAATAAAAAATAAAAATGCTAATGATAGAAGATTACAGAATTCAATACTACTTTGTCCTTGCAGATGCGCACTTTTAAAACTAGAAATTCTTTCAAAATCTAGAGGATTGCCGAAGAGCACAACCCAGAAATTAATTCTATCAGAATCTTGAATGTATTCAGATAGCCATGTGCATAAAGAAGAGAAATGACCAAAATCTTGAGTGAATGATGCATCAAAACAGACTTAATGAATGAATAAATATAAAGATAGAGAAGATTGCATTTTTCATACCTTTAATTTTTAGTCACAGTTTGTGGGTGTGGAGAAACACAGTAGAACACGCACTGGCACACGAGGACGATGAAGCTTTAGCTTTTATATATAGAAGGAAGTAAAGCAGGTTGGCTTAAAAGCAAGACCCGCTAACAAAGATTTGAGTGTCAGCCAATCAGTGGATGCAAAGTGTCATATTATTTCTCTTTTGGAAATAGAGCTTATGAATTAGCAGGAGATTTGGGGTAAATTCTACATGTGAAATTATTGTTGTGATGATTAAGGGCCGATCATATTATTGAACTAATAATTTAAATTAAAATAAATAAAAATTCACTTTTTTCACTAACTCCATTTTGATTATTAAATACTTTTCATTTGTAACGATATTTTGAGACCTAGCGTGCTATTAAAGACGGAGCTAAAATTGAGTGATGGAGACTTGTTTTAATATATGTGAGTTTTACAAGATATATGCGCATCATGGTTGTCTTCTTTCCTATACTGCAAGGGTGAGCATGTCCTCTATTTGTGAATTATTTCTATTTCAAAATAGAAGTAGATTTTTTGAAATGAATGATAGAGATTTATGTAGTGCAGACGAGTACTACGAGATATGTGGATCATATTAGTATGACCAAATTCTATTTTATATAGTAGTTTGCTATGCTAACATATAATATAATCAATTTTCTTTTCTTCCTTTTTTTTTGGGTCAAAAATAATTTTATTTATTTATTATTATTATTATTTTTTTTTTTTGAAACAAAAGTAAATTTCTATTTTAAGTAAAGTAAGGTAAAAACAATTTTTAGCAGGCTAATATTTGGGCCCCAAGGCCTACTAGCAAGTTAAGATGGGATTGGGGCCCATAGTACGAATGGGCTACATGAGCTCCGGCGTAAATTAAAGCAAAAGGAAATTATGTCACCCACAATCTTTTGGAGTCATGTTTCACATTTGCATGCAAGTTTGTTTTTTGTATTTTTTACACTGTTTATTATTAGATTTACTATCTACATTTTTAGGTGTTAAATATTTATTGGGTTAATTTCATAAATCGTCCACAATCTTTGAGTTTAGTCTCGATTTCGTCCTCAATCTTTGTTTTGACACTCCACAGCCCCCAATTTTTGAAAAATACACACAAATTGTCTCTATTTCTACTGTTTCGCTAAATTTTTATCAAAATAACGATTATATCCTCTATAAACATTTTAAATTTTTTTAAAAAGTTTAAAAATAATAAAAAACTGAAAAAGCGACCCCACCCCACCCCACCGCCGGCCGTAACTCCGGCCCTGGAATGGTCCATTCCGGTGGCCAAAAGGGCGGTGAATCCCCCTATTTTGCTACCGGGAATGGCAGCAAAATCGGGGGATTCACCCCCCTATGTGCTGCCATTCTGGCAGCATTTAAACTCAAAAATGAGGGTGGATCCCCTCACTTCGCTGTCAGAAATGGCAGTGAAATGGGGGGATTCACCCAGCATTTCTACTGCCGAAAATGGCAGCGAAATCGCTACTATTTTTGGCAGTATTTAAACTCAAAAAGTGGGGAGTGAATCCCCCCCACTTCACTGCCGGAAATGGCAGTGAAATTGGGGGGATTCACCCCTATTTCTGTTGCCAGAAAATGCTGCCAGAAATGACAGAGAAATCGCAGCCATTTCCGGCAGCATTTAAACTTAGAAATTGGGGGTGAATCCCCCCCAAAATTTCGCTGCCATTTCCGACAGCGAAATATGGGGGATTCATCCCCATTTCTACTGCAGCAGAAATGCTGCATGAAATGGCAGCACAAACCCTAATTTGCTGCCATTCCGGAGGGGATTCACCCCCCTTTTTGGCCGCTAGAGTGAACCATTTCGGCGGCTGGCTGCCTGAATTACTGCCGGCGGGGATGGGAACGTGGGGTGGGTTTTTTATTATTTTTAAACATTTTTAAAAAAATTAAAATGTTTATGGGGGTATAATTGTGATTTTGATAAAAATTTGGCGGAGCAGTAGAAATATGGACGATTTGTGTGGATTTTTCAAAGGTTGGGGGCTGTGGGGTGTCAAAACAAAGGCTGAAGACGAAATCGAGACTAAACTCAAAGGTTGGGGACGATTTGTGAAATTAACCCATATTATTACTAGATTTATTAATTATTTTTTAATATCTTAATATAATCTTTTATTTATATTTTACGTAATATGAATGTAATCTAATAGATTTCGATTTAATTCTCATAAATGTATTTGTCATGATTGAATTTTAAATTTACTCATTATCCTTTTTTACTGGAAAATTGTCATTTTTTTATTTCCCTATTATTGTAATATTTTTTTAATATATACCATAAGTATCTAGGAGGTATTTAATTAGTTTATTTAAGTTTTTAATTAACAATAATTAATAACATTTTATTAACTAATTAAAAAAACGTTAATATGACCGCTAAAAATTGTACGGTTAACCTCTAATTAAAAAATGTTAATATGGTTTATTAAAAAAAAAAAAGTTAATATGGTTTATTTAGAATTTAGTTGTCATTGTAACCGCCGCCCCCTCCCAAAAAAAAAAAAAAAAAAGAATTTAGATGCATAATCAAAAGTTATATGATTTTAATAGATTTCGATCTCATGGATTTTTAGTGATTGAATTTTAAATTTATTCATTATCGTTTTCTGCTGGAAAATTGTCTTTTTTTTTATTTCTCTATCATTATAATATATTTTTCTAATATATAACATAAGTATCTGGAAGGTATTTAACTAATTTATTTTAACTTTTTAATTAACAATAATTAATAACAATTTATTAACTAATTAAAAAATGTTAATATGACCGCTAAAAGTTGTATAGTTGATCGCTAATTAAAAAAATGTTACGATAACTTATTTAGAATTTAGATGTCATTGTAGTTTTTCCCCTCAACAGAATTTAGATGCATTATCAAAAGATGTATGATACGTGATTGCCAAAAAAAAAAGTTGTGTGTTACGTAATTGCAATACTAAATATTTTGATATCAATGATCGCTATTAATTTACATGTATCGATTTCCCAAATAAATCATGATAATTTCTAAGTAATACATTATCAAAAGTCCTATGACACATGGTTACGATACAGAATATTTTGATACGTAATACTCTATATGTCATGCCCCTAATTTTTAACAATAGCGTAAGCATTTAAATATGTATTTCGATTCATAATCGAGGGTGAGACTTTACATATGAGACGCTTTCGCTGGGCACTTTGATTATTAAATACATTGCGGGCTACCCACAATGAAACCTCATCCATGCACCGAAGTCTCGCTTACATACATGTATCTCCTTCACTTTTGGGACGATCCGGCCATATAGTTTTAATTTAATACCTATAGGATTGTAGAAAATAGGGGGTGAGTACAAAGTACCCAGTGAATAACAATATATATTGGCCCAAGCAAAACAATACAAGAGAGGTCACTGTTATGTACAAAGGAGGTCATTTGTAGGCACAAAGATACAAAGATACAATTATACAAAGTTCAGGTACATCACTAGTTTAGCCTATACCCGTAAGCCATACAATACAAATATACAAAATCGCCAAGACCACATAGCAAAACCATAATGCCACAATGCAATTCAAATACAATTTAAAATGGGTAGACAACGCCACTAGAGATGTCCCAAAGCAAGAAACAATGGTTTATCCAAAGTAATGGTACACCATCAATCATCAAAGGCCAATTACAATTAAAGGAAGACACGAGTTCCAAAAGAGAGAAAGCCGAAAGAGAGAGCCATGAGATAGAAAAGGATAGAGCTAATACACATGTTACTCAACTCAAATATTCATTGAATAATCCTAAGTGGAAAAGTATCATTAAAGCCTTGATATTCCTCAATTAAAATTATTTCTCGCGTTAGGATCTAACCATATATGGTTAAGTGTCTTTTCCAAGTGTAAAACTAGGGTTTTGATAGGTTTTAATGGGTGTTTTTATACCCTTGCCGAGGTTGGACGAATTTGGGTAGATAAAGGATAGGTTGGGGTGTTCGAGAGGCTTAGAAGACTTGGAGGACCCCTTTAGCCCTTTATATAAGAGTTAGAAATTATTATATTTAAATAACCATTGAAATCCACCAATTAGAAAAGTGACAAATGTCTTGATAAACTTATAAAATGTCACATTTTTAATTGTAAGAATGCCCAAGTGTCTTAGACACTTGGCAAAAATAACAATAAATTATTTATAAAAAATGACCAATGTGTTATAAACATGGCAAAACCAACACCCTCTATTAATAACATATGTTGTATAATTTGGCAAACATTAGTAAAAATTCACAGGATATTACACTGTAAGTAATACATATAAAATTATACGGCACGTGACTACGATACTGAATATTTTGATATGTTGATTTGATATAAATGATTGCTACCAATTTACGATACTGAATATTTTAATACATGTATTTGATGTATTGATTTGATGCGTCTCACGTCCCGTTGTAATATTCAGTATGACTCGACTTTCTCTTTCAGCGTATCGTTCAACTTTTCTTCATCCCATTTTTTTCCCCACTGAGCATCCAATATTTTATCAGCAATTTCCCTTTATGTATTTAGAAGAATTGTCATCTCATATAACTTTCTCGAATCTTTCAGGTCATCCTCCGTCCAAAAAGCAACATTTTGTGGGAGATTCAACTCCCCTCAATTATCAGGTCGTGGTGGATGATCAAGCTTCATGACTTCTGCCTCCAGAGCTTTTTTCGCCTTGGAGGATTAACGTGTTCTGTTGTTTCTCAGAATTTCCAATTATGAGTGTACCCTATCAATCACATATATACATGATTTGTCATCCACAACGACGAGACTCTTATCTCTTTTGAAATACACCTGTGATATTTCAGGAAATCTGGACAAATCTATTGATTTTTCTATTATTACTTGTATTTTTATTTTGTTTAATCTCCAATTTATTTTATTGTCAGATCTGCCCATATGTATTTTTGAGAGAATTAAGTGTATTTTTGCTATTTTGATGTTCACGTGTATAAAAATAAAGTGACTATCAATTCTAGACTCAAATATCTAAAGTACCTTAAAGCAATTATATTTGCATTGCAATTAATTAATTCACTTCAAAAAAAAAATTAATTAATTAACCGCAATTGATATATATGTAAAAAATAGGAAAATGACGTGTGGTATTACTGGAACAGTGCTTTTTAATTTCTTATGAATATCTACTTACCAGATCGTTCTTTATTAATCACAACTGGCTGATGTCAATTTCGGATAAATCAGCCTAATAATCGACCTAATTTGACATGAACAATATTTTTTTGCAATTTGTTTGTAACATATAGCTATATATACGTCAAATTGGCCATTAATTTACCCTCTTGCCCATCTCCTGAGATCTAGATACGGTCCCTCTACCAATAAATAAATAAATATAATAATGGCCTTTACTTAAAAATTTTGTTTACATTAGTATTATACTAATCTTTATTCTTATAGCTATTATTACTCAGTCAAAATATTAATTTGAAGATTGACCTAAAACTATGTACTGTCAAGCACTCAAATATCTTAGCCAAAAGTGAAAAAGAAACATTGACCATCATAATTCATCAATTAAACTTTGCGTCGACGGACTTAGCCCCGATCTCCCGTCAGATGTCTGACGGGATTATACCATTAGACGTTTATGAGGTAAAGATTATTGGAAATTCACATATAGGTTAAACGCACATGTAGGGTGTCAATGATCTCCTATTACATAAATATTTAGCAGCATAAATCATAACAGATGTGTGGCGGGAGAGCATTTTTATTATTCATTAACCTACGACTATTATTGTTAAACACTTAAAACTGCAGAACCCTATATTGGTAGAAATCTTGGGTCTGGCTTGCTTTATATATGTGGAGCTTGGAGTTGGTTCCCTTCAATTGAGTGAAAGTCACTCTGACATTTAATGTAGTTCACTCGTTCTACTACTAGCTAGTTGTGAAGAATCAGAGATCACACAACACAAAAACACCCATGAATCCCATGAACCACCCTCTTCATAATTCTACCTTCTTAATCTCTGCAAATTCTTTGCAGTAGTCCTTATAATTCACTTAATTCTTAATCTAGGCGTCTAATTCCCATGGCCCTTGTGTTGTTGGTTGAGAGTTTAACGCATAACAAAGGCAGAGCCCTTCAGACTGCAGTAAAAGCCTTGGAAATCTTGTTTCTGTCCGCAGGAATAATCTCCACTCTCCTCATGGTCAAAGGCCACATGATTCGAGCTTATTCGCGTCGAACCCTGGTCGAATTCTTCAAATCTTGCAACTGTCTCTTCTCTTCCCCAGTTTGCATAGCCATAGCCATCAATTTTACCGTTGTTCTGATAGCAGTTTCCTCAAGATCATTCCACCGCCACATAATGGCAGAGGATCATGTAACTTATCATGACGACAAAACAGAGCAAGAGCCCAAAGAAACTATAATTTTACCTGAAACTGGAAGCTGGCCGGAACAATTGAACTTGGAGGAAGAGGATCAAGAACAGGATGATAATGAAGATACAATAGAGGCGACGTGGAAGGCGATCACCACCGGGAGCGGAAACAAGAAGAAAAACCCAAAAATGGAACAACCGGCCGTGAAGAAGAGTGAGACGTGGGACGGGGTTCCCGCGGTGCAACGGTTTGATTCGGAGGAATTGTTTGCTTCAAGGTCAAGTTATCGTGCATGGAAGGAGTTGAGAAAATCCGAAACGTTTAACGATGCCATGTCGCTTATACGTCGAGGTGGGTTACGTAGAGACATTCCCACAACGAGTCTTGATGAGTTGAACAACAAAGTCGAAGCGTTCATCAAAAAGATCAACGATAATATGCGATTACAACGACAAGAATCTGCTCAGCGGTTCTTGAATACCATTAGTAATCGACGACGATGACCTTAATTATAATCCCTTGTAATCAACGACTTCTTCTCAAATTTCATGTTTAAAATGTAGTGTATTTTTTATTCACAAATTGGATAAATTCTGGTATGAGCATTAGCATTTTCTCAAATTTCATGTTTACAATTCAATGTATTTTTTATAGATGGTCGGAAGAAGCTCACATATGGGTACTGGCGTATATATTTGAACTAGGCCTGGGCAAAAAATTTGAGCCCGAACAGGTTATTCAAACCCGACTCGAATATATCCGAATCTGATTAGATTGTGAATAAAAATTATGCCTGAACGAGTACCCGAGCCAGAAACCAAAAGGGTTTGAACGGGCTTCGGGTTTGAATTAAAACCCGAAAAGTTAGAAAAAAACCCAAACGTCTTTTTACTCTTAAAATTTTTAAATTCAAATTTCTAATTAATTTTATATCAATCCACAAAATTATCTCCTTTATTACACAATCACATATTCACATTTTTATTATATCTCCTTCACACACAAACAATAAAAATCTAGATCTGTGTAAGAAATGTGAATTTATCATTTTCTATGAGAATTTTATTAGTTTCTATATATACGCTATGTGATTACTGTAAAGAAAAATTTTTTTATTAATTACTTGACAATACGGCGAGTTTATGGTAAGAGTAAAAGTATAAAATTAAAATATAAATAAAGTCAATTAACCAAACGGTAGTGTCTAATTATTACATTAGTATCTAATATTATTATTTTCATTTAAGCGTGTTATATATGCTTTAATTTTTTTTACTCTTACCTATTTAAGCGTTTTTTTCCCTTTTATGAACTCATATAATATACGTTAGATCCCCGAAAAATCAAAACAAAACCCAAAGGGGCTTTTCCATTTTCAAGAACCCAAATTGAGACCAAACCCGAATGGGCTTTCCATTTTCAAGAACGAGCCCGAATCCAAATTGAAATATTTGGTCTGAGTTTGGTCAATCCAATACCCAAACCCGAAACCCGAACGCCCAGACCTAATTTGAACCACAGGACCTTATCTTATATCATGATAAGGGGTACTCTTTACCACTTAAACTATCAGTCTTAGTGTTAAAATTTACGGAGTGTTTGGTAACTGCATGAGATTATAATCTGGATTATAATATGGCATACGACATCATTTCATTAGTTTTGCTTTTTTTAAAAAGTTAAAAATAAAAGTCAAACCGCAATTGTTTACTTTTTGTAAAAACAACTAATAAAATGATGTCACGTTACAGATTATAATCGTAATTCAGATTATCTTCTAACTTCTTGGCAAACGCTTTGTATGTATTGGTTGAATATATATTTAATTATTTATAATAAATCTACATTACATTAATATATTAACTATTATTATTAGTACTCTTCTAGGGAGAGGAGTACTCTCCCTCTCCATGACGTGGCCTCCATTGATTGGAGGAAATTAGAGGGCCCCCTCCTGATTCCCCCCAATCAGGGGCTTACACGTCAGGGAGTACTTTCCTTAAGAGAGGAGTACTCCTCTCCTTAGAAGCACTCATCACTACACATTTCAAATTTCAATTAAATTATCACTACTTATCTTAACTCATTATAATTTATTGTCATAATGAAAATCAAACAGCCACTTAAAAAAATAGAATAGCTTTTAAGGTAGACATTAAAAGGGGGGGGGGGGGAAAGAAGGAAAAAAAAAAAACTAAAAGTAATAATAATAGGATAAAGTTTAGGGTCCGTTTGTCAATGGACTATAATTGCTTCTATTATAATTGAAGTAATAATTATACTCTTATAGATATGTATCAACTAGTATAATTGACGTGTAACACATCTCACATGAAGCCACAAATTGTGACTTTTGATGAAAACTTAACCGCTCAAATTATGGTGCAGGACCAGAATTCATAAAAATAACTATTGATTAAATTGGGATCAATTATAATTGGTTACACCAAATGGAGCCTTAATTACATGAGAAAGAAACGTCGCACATTTACGTTTATATAGCTAATGACATGAATTGTATCCAACTATTGGGTACATGAAAAATCAAGAAATTTATAGTAAGTTTCAAGTCAAATTCAGCTTGAATTTAATATTAATAATATATAATAAATAGTAATAAGATTAGAATGAAAATTAAAATTGTATCCTAATATATCTTGTCTTGATTATTAATTCATTGTTGATTAAGTCATTGCAAGTACGTAAGCAAAAGTGCAAAAGATCAAGTTTAGCTTTTTAAATTATTGTTAATTGTTATGCCAAGAAGCCAAGCAAACAAAAATCTAAGTTGATACTCGGACAAAAGAGAAATGAAGGGGACTCAACACCTACTCATCCACAAATGCTGTAAAATGTTTGGTTTGAACAATTTTTATTGTACGTTTCAAACAAAGTTTTTTTTTTTTTTTTTTTTTTTTTTTAAAAAAAGGGG
>CAVNYN010288268.1:28136-39706 GCA_963692815.1 Nyctanthes arbor-tristis | reverse complement strand
TTTCTTAATAATTACATAAGCAATCTGCAATCTCATGGCGCGAATATTCAGCTGGTTTTTGAAGGTCCCGGAGGGAATGAAGAAGTGGATTTCCGGCTTCCGACAAATCTTGGGGATTATTTTATTGGACCAGGTCTGGAACAATTAATTCAGCAACTTGCGGAGAATGATCCCAATCGGTATGGGACTCCGCCTGCATCCAAGTCCGCAATGGAGGGACTGCCGGATGTAAAGATCACGGAGGAGATGTTGGCCTCTGATTCATCCCAGTGTGCTGTGTGTAAGGACAGCTTTGATTTGAATGAGGAGGCGAAGCAGATGCCATGTAAACATATTTACCATAAGGATTGTATTCTTCCGTGGCTTGAGTTGCATAATTCATGCCCTGTATGTCGATATGAGCTGCCTACGGATGACCCAGACTATGAAACTCGAAAAATGGAGCGATCAAATACTAGTGGCAATACAGATAGTAATAATAATTCAGGTTCAGGTGGTGGGGAGCAGGAGAATAGTACCAATACTCATGTGCCAGCTCCAAGAACAGTAGAGAGGAGGTTTAGTATATCTCTGCCGTGGCTCTTGAGAGGGTTGGACTCTTCTGCTGAGGCAAGCAATAGTGGAGGAGCCGGGGATAATAATGGAGGGAACAACAGAAACAACAACAGTGAAGGAGCTGTGGATCACAATGGAGGGAACAACGACAACAAAAGCGAAGGACCAAATGCTGGTTCTGGAGGAGAAGGGCAGTCTAGGGAGGACCTAGGCTAAAGTATGTCCTGCCTGCTGCTTTAATTCTTTTTCCTTGGCTTTATTTATTGTCTGTTTAATTTATGTCTCTTTTATATTTTATGTAATACAACACCATGTGCTTGACATTTTACAAGGAAACTTTAGAGTAAGCTCACTAATGTGGGAAAATATGTTTACCTAGTATAAGGTCGACTTTTAGAGTGACAACACTGACTTAAAAACCATATTTTGATTTTAGAGAGGAGGGGGGGGGGGGCTTTCCTTACATGCTGCATCATGGTTTTTGTAACCTCGAATGTGTCTCTTATTACGTAGAGTTGTCTGGTTTACAGTTATGGCAATTAAGAAGTGTTAATCGCGCAAAATTTTCTGCTGAATATTGAATTAAACTAGTTTATTTGGAAATGTGTAATTATCAACTGACATCCACCTTGAATGTGCCTTTTTTCCCCTTTAGTTTCTTAATTATCTCAGTTCCAGCCATAATGGTCCTTCAAGAGTTCTTTAAGCTTTATTTGTTTATTTTTTTATTTGTCTTATATATTGTAGTCAACTCTACAAATACGATGGCAACCTTTCTTGTGGAATGGATCTTCTGGGCGTGAAACAATTCAAGAATTGGCAAAATCATAGTTTCAACTGCATGATAAACGAGAATTAGATATTAACATTTTCATTTAATGAATCTTTTCGGATCGTATGATCATATGACCCTATATAACAAATTGATTCGAATCATGTGCATGATTGCAGTTTGATAAGTTCGCATGGAACCCCGTACACATGAGATATGAAAACCTCTTATCATTTTATTCTAGTCTAAGTGAGATGTGGAAAATCATTTTAGTTGATCTTCTGATATCTTCACACCAAACTTTGTCTTTCATGATTTTGTTTTCTCAATATGCTTTAAACATCTTTTGATAATTGAATATTTGTCTTATGATTCTGCTGCATTTTTGCACATTTGTATAAAATCTTAGTGCCTATACTTTTATTACATGCTGTGGATAATTTCACTTGAAAATAAAAAAGACATGAATATGAACTGAATGCAATACAACATCAAAGTTACTGTATGATTTTGTTGAGTGAGAATTTAGCATATACTATTTAGAAATATCACGGCCTATTGTAGCTTTTTGGATTTCTGAAAAATAAACGCAAAGTTTGTGGCTTGAAGTAAGTTGAAAGTTACTAAACTTTAATGTTTTTCATGATTAGTGTAGAAAAAGGAAGGCTGAAGCTTCACACTGATTCATAATTGTACCATTCAGTATTGGTCTAGCGTTGTGTAAAAACCAGTAGGTCTGTTAAACTATATTAAGTGTTCCATTGTTCTGGGTCTGAGGGAAAATTGATTAGGCTTGCAGATCTGGAATGTTATGTTTGAATACATCAATCTCTGGTCCTGTGAAGCTTCAGCTCTGGCTGGAACTCACATTCTATGAAAGAATCATTCAGACAATATTTGCCAGAACTGACTTGCGGTAAATAGCTCCTAGTTGGGCTGTTATCAGAGTATAACTTGAACTACAAGGAGTGCGTGGGTTGACGGTTAAGTTTGTGTCCATTTCATGTGTCATTGCTAGTGTTGTGCCTGTGGGTGCAGATTTGGATTAGCCGAACTACTACAAGTAGTGGTATTGCTTAGATTTACTAATTCTATGTCTAGGAAGTGTATTACGAAATAAAGAATATGGCTTTAAGGAACTAACTATAAACCATCTTAAAAATTGATAAAGAAAGAATTTATAAAAATTGAAGGCTAAATCTAGTGACATAATAAAATAACTAGTTATATATTACTTGAATAATGAATTAGAAAACACTGATTTTCTATATAAGATTTTCTATACAATCACTGCTGATGGCACCTCTAAGAGAATTGTCAACGCATTTTGATTGCATAATTGTTCTCGTTGTTATACTTCCATTATATTTCATTGAGTCTTTGGTGTTGCCTTCCTTTCCTTCTTGGTGAAGGTACAGGAAGATTTCCCGTTAAAGGCACCCCATCTCATCCCACTCCACCCCGAAAATGAAGACTGTTAGGACAAGAAAAAATGAAGCTATGTGTTGTGGAAAATTGATCAAATGCCCAGTACGAGCATTGTCAAAGATGCCCCCTTCTGAATATACATGCCAGGGCTCCTATTATCAGTCATCTAACATTGAAAAGTTGCAACTCCATATATACATGGATCTCCACATAATGGTATGACAAAAAGAAAAAATACAAGGATAACAATTGAAGAAAAAAGTGTAGTTATGTGTTGTCAGGCTCTTACTATCAAGTTATCTAACATTGAATTGCAACTTCATTTCTAAAAGAGAGTTTACCATGGTTTAGTTGGCTACGGTCTCTCTCTCTCTCTCTCTCTCTCTCTATATATATATATATATATATATAGATTTTGGAATTTCTTGGCTATTTCTTTTAAAATAGCCCCAGAATCCCTTGTAACTTACTAAGATAATAAAAAAAACCTAGTCTGAAAAGCGAGCTGCCAATAATAAGTATAAACAATGACAAGCCAATGAGCATACACCCCGTCAATCCCATAGCTCGTGCCAGAGTTGTCTGCCTCAGAAATTCAAGGCTTGATTAATGGCCCTCGAACTATAGCCATTGTATTGCTTAATGAAAGACTTGCAGAGAAAACGCCTTAAGGCATAAGCTCTGGGCACATTTATGACCAGTTCTATAAAAACTGTAGGATCAGTTGGCCATTCAGCCGAATGAAGCATAGGCCTAACAGTTCAATTAGCGTCGTGCTCTGTCAGAACATTGTTCTGCGAATATATCTATGGAAAGTAAGAACAGGGTTAAGTTTTCTTTCAGAGTATCATTATCTACAGTATCTTATCAGATATAATTGTTTTTGCTTTAGTAAGAAAATCAATTGATATTATCCTTCCTATCCCCCTCAGTGATGTCTACCTCTTACCATCGATTCAATTTAGTACACTATCTTTTACCCAATATATTACCAAACATTACCTAATGGTTTGGGTGCTATCATCAAAATAACTGTCTACTATTGTTTCTTGGTAGTCATTAGTGTTTCTGTTATCAATTTCACTGGTTGCGGCAATCAGCGGTCCGGCATTCCAGAACCTTAGTTAGTAGCTAGGATTGGATTCATGAGGGGATTGTTTTTGCTGATCAGGTTTTTATATCTTTTTGCAGGGAGAAGCAGACAGTTTTTGTTTGTATGTAACAAATTCAACCTGAGGGATGGTTTTTATTTATAGGATTGGCGACACAACACCCAATCTTTTTTGTCAATTTTGGACGTCTTTTATTCTCATGTTGCACCCCACCAGTGTCATGTTCTGTAATCATCGTGTATCTTGTACATGTGAAACATAATATTTTGTTTGTAAATTTCATAATGTTGGGGCATTCGAGATATTAACCTTAGAATTCTGTAGTGATCTGTTTTTGTTGCCAGGAACATCTTATCTGAATAATGTTGTATTCCTTTCTTTCACTAAGAGCTGATAACAGATGGGGGGTACCCTGTTATTTGCCATTAGCTAACAGATACGTTACATTTTATCCTGTGGCGTACGGTATGTATTTAAAGGCATCAACTAGATGTAAAGTTTACATTTTATTCTGTGGCATACAGTATGTATTTAAAGGCATCAACTAGATTTAAAGTTTACATTCAACTAAAGATTTCTTAACGGTGGTTCATCCCCCTTCAAGCAGTGAAATCAGTATTTTTTACCTCATCACCTCAGACCTTTGAGTCAACCTCACTTCAACAGAAGGCCAGATGGTACGTCTAACTAGCGTCATTTTCATGGTGTAAGTCACCACTGTTAAATGTCTAGGAAATAATTACTTACACGAGAATCAATGTAAAATAAATAGAAAAGGCAAAAACAAAACAGCACTCCAAAGCCCTGAACAAAGACATAGGAGTCCCCACAAATTTAAAAAACGCAACCTTCAAATTCAGTAATATGTCAAGAATCCGCAGTGCTTGAAGAGTATATTTTGATTATATTAGTGAGGTAAACCGACACTATAAATTAAATTCTGCAAAAAGATAGATCCGGGAAAATTTGGGGAGTAAAATTTGTTACAAAAACGAAAATTAAATGAAAAAGTCTGCTACCTAATTTACTCCAAGACTAAGCACTCCTTGCGTTGTAGTCCTGCCAGAGGAAGGGCTGGGGATAAGAGATCACATTCACCACCTATTGTTGGGTGGTTTGACTTTGTAAATTCTGACTATCCAGTTAGACGTCGTAAATGCCTCTTCCAAATATTCGAGTTTTATGTCTTTATTTCCGATTTCGACCCCCCTTGCTCTGTCGTATCTGTTGTAACAAAATAAAATTTCATTACCAATTTATTTATGACATAAAAGCTTCCTTATAGACAGGTAGAAATAACAGTAGGGAACCAGACAATTAACAGTAAACAGGAGAATTAGATAATCAAGTAAAATGGAAAATCAATCACATCTTTCCCAATTGCAAATCTGACAATAAACAGAAAAGAAATTCACAAAAGTCTTAGGTTCATATGCTAATGTATCAATTCACATATTAGAATGGGCTATGTGCAAAAAAACCCCATTTTTGAGAAATATTTATTTCTTATGGACTTGGAGCCACGCATATATTAAAAGGTTCATGCTTGCTAGTACCAACCGATTCAATCTCAAACACCACAAGAGACGGCGGAATATCTAAAGTTATAGACGCCATTACCAGAAGTGGGAAAATTCCAAATAGGATCACACCTAGCATGGCCTACAAGCATAAGCCTTCACCCATCAAGTGACTCGTCCAGTTGCCACAGATGTCCTATTTATGTATGCGTTGGACTTCACCAAGGGACTCGTGAAACTCCTCGGGCAAAATGTTGCCACGTGCCAATGGGGAGTTCCACAATTACCATGATGGTGGAAAAACTTAAAAATTCTAAATTCCAATATGGTTCCACCACCTATTTTCAGGTATTTGGCAGGTCTACCATGGGGAATAGACTGATAGTTTATTGTATACTTCAGCTTATCATCCATATCTGGTTCTACGATAAATTAAGTAGCTGCCAGATATGGGCAGAAATGTTTTAAGGATGCTGCACCATAGTATTATCTTTACCCTTAGTAGCATGTGAGTACAATATTTCTGAGCTGCAGGTGCATGTTAGAGGTTTTTTTTATTAATGTACTAGAGGACTCCAGTAGTCCAGCTTCACTCTTAAGTATTTTTCCATTACACTATAGCATGGATGACTGTTTCAGGTTTTTCTATTAATGTAATAGGAAAATAGTTTTACAAGAATCATTATTCTACTTGCAACTAAAATTGCAAATGCAATATGACTAAAACCATCCTTTCATAAAAGATATTCATAACTAGAAAAATGGTATAAAATTTCAATGCATGCTCTAATAGTAGTAAAATAGTCAAGCAGAACATAAGAGAAATAGAGAAGGTAGACAGTTTAACTTACCCAGGTAGTTTGCCATATTCTGTTGTCAGCTCACCAAACCGGTAGTAAGAAAGTTTATACCTAATCACAAAACTAAAATGAGAAATTTCCACCACCACACAATTTCATGAAAAAAAAGGCGCACTCCAGGTAATAGCACTCGTGCTCATATTAAAAAAGAAAAGAAAAGGGGAAAAAAATAAAAAAATCTCCCAAAGTAATTAGACACCTGAACTATTGCAAGAATAACTAGTTGTAACTTGTTGAGAAAAATACGAAAATGAGACAAACGACAACTAGAACTAGATACACTAAATAAAAAAAAAAGCTTTTAAACATGATCTTAATAAGTTTAAAAAAAAAAAATTAAAAAATTCAACTTACATTAAACAGTTTAATTCAACTTACATTAAACAGTTTAACATCTTTGGAGCTGCACCTTTGTCGACACGATATTCACCATTAACAAGATAATCTGGTTCCTTAATTACAGGGAAGACTCCACCTCCAATCCTTACCATCCACAAAAATCTAGAAACAAAGGAATTAATCAAACTTGTGACCAGACATAATAAAATAAATAAAGCAAAATGAAGGAAGGAGATAAAAGCCATGTTCAGTTCCCCTTAAATTTGAATTTATGAATTCGTACAAATGTGCAGTTAAGATTGAGCAGTAGTTGAAGGTAGTGGTTGGGAAATGCGTGGAGAAAATTGATTGCATTTATAAATTTGGTCGTAACTGAACACCCGCCAAGAATAAAAACAGAAAGAAAATATACGGAACTAATGTCATACTCCACTTCTGATTATAAGAATTAACAGCTGAACTGTACATAGATACCAATATTCTACTCCTGGGCCCCTGAGATACTGGTATATTGTCCAAGAATAATGTGGCAATCTAGCCAGCAGCCAGTCGTATACCTTAAAATTTTGTCAAATGTATTTTTTCTATTCAGGGACTCCGAGTGCTTGATTACCATAAACTTCCTTTTAAGGTTTTCCTTGTCTTAATAGATAGAATAGTTCTAGGCTGTTGGCTCAAATGGTTTGACATTCCAATTTAATGGAACTTGATAAAAATTTCATAATTTTTGCTAATAAGGGATCCGATAAATTCTGTACATGTTTTATCAGCTTAATCATTTTATCCAAGTTTGAATAGGATATTGTCCAAAGCACACACCCCCACACACGAGAAGATGCATTTTTGCAAATACTAACAAACACCCGTTCGAAACGGTAAAAGGCAGCAAGCTAAAATAAAACAAGTGTCGTCATATAGAAAAGAAATAATCTTCTGTACAGGAGTATAAGAATTTACTTGTTTATATCATCAGAAGAATAGCCCGTGACACCTCCAAAAACCACTAGCACATAATTCACATCCAGTGATCTCATTATCTCATAGGCTTCATCCTCATATGATGACATTGCACGTCCAACAGTAGCAATATGCGTGTTATTCCAGGTGTTATTGTCAACAATAACTGTTCTGTTTCCCATTGCGGTGATTTGATAGCCATAATCCCACCATGACATCACCTTGGCATCCGGAGGAGTGTTCTGCCGCAGCCAGAAGTATGCTTCACGGTAATCATCAAAAATGACCCGGTTCCCATGGGCACCCCTTGCAGCTAAGACAATTGAAGGAGATGAGTAAGCCTCCGAAGTGACCCAAGTACAGTGGATGGCATATCTACTCAGCAAGTAAAATGCACCAAGAAGCAATGCAATAGCACCGTTTCTTTGGAAGGGCATTGATTGATCCAATGAACCCTGTTTGCAAAACAAATACGTAAAGTATTTATTCCTTTTGGGTAAATATTAGAATGTCTTTAGAATCACATCTTCTGTGACACCAAGTTACCTACCTTAGAAGAAGCCTTGGTTCCAGTTCCTTTCCCAGAAGCACTATGAGAAGCTTTGTTCTTTGCCCGCACTAACTGAGTTAAATTCTTAACGGAGGCTGAGACTGCAATGGCACTAATAAGACACACTGCAGGTGTTGCCACAAGAATTAACCGAACCATGACTCCAGCAAAATACATGCTTGTGAGACCATACATCACTATAAATATAGTGGCATCTGACAACCGTTTGAAGCAGAAATACAAACCCGCTGGGAAAAGGAGAAGCAGTATATGAAAATCAAACATGAAAGATGACCATGCTGTAGGTTGATGTTCAGATACAGATGCAATTATGGGTATGTGATCCTTTGCATAAGTGGGATCTAAGAGAGAGTAAAATCGTCCGGTCCATGGAGAAATATAACCAGAAGCAGTACCAACACCCAGAGCAATGGCACCCAAACCTACTGCACAGGTCACTGTGATCCTCAGAAATGTGTGAAACAGCTTTGGATCGTTCAACAAGTGCTTGACCCAGTCCAGGAAATAAAATACCTACAAAGAAAGTTTAATTTAGTAGCACATTAACAACACGTCCAAAACACAACAGATTTACCTGCTAAGTGTAGATTAGAGGAGAAAAGAATGAGATGAGAAAACCAAATTGTTAATTACTATGTTTCAACCAAAAAAAAAAAAAACACAAAACATGCTATAAAGGCCGAAACTATCACCCTATAGAATAATTATACTACATATAAGCAAAGACCACTTGGGGCAGAAGCAAGGAGTGAAAATCATCATGCAAACATCTTGCAGTCCAATTACACGTACAGTCTTGAACGACTTCTCTCATACTAAGATCGATAGTGTCCACATCTAAAAAAATCCAAGAGATTACTCTCAATGTATGCACCTTTTATGATCAAATTCACGTGTTAATGGTGCCTGCTTCTACAGATCCAAAAAGTAGGGCACCATTGTTGCCACAATAAACAGAATTCAAATTGTTTCGGCAACACAATAGACATGCAACTTAAAAATATGACCGAACTGCCAATGCTTTCTTTTGAATAAAACAAACAATAAGAACTTCACAAATTAAAAGAGAAACTTTTCTCGGGTTATGCTTAATAAAGCAAAGAAGGCTTTTGCATATTCTCATCTTGCCTTTACATCCTGTTTTTCCATCCTCGAGAGCTAAGGGAATGACCTTTAGGAAACCAGGAACAAGAAAGTCATACCTGCATTAAGAAAAACACTCCCATTGCTGCCATATGTTCTCCAGACTGAACATGCTGAAAGCCCACAAAACGAATTTGCATTGCGAGCAACATCCCCAAGATATATGTGCAATTATAAGCTACATACAGCCTCATCGAGTATCTTCCAGTAATCAACAAAACCATCACATATAGAGGGATCAAATTAATTATGAAAACATAACCACCCCATGCGGATACCATATAGAAGTATCCAAAAGCAGAGGCCAGGGCCCAAGCAAGTAAACCCGTATTCACAGCCTTGACAAATAAATAGAAAGTGAGCAACAACGCAAAAATGGCAACCCCTTCATTATCATATGAACCTGCAACCGACCTTGAGATGTAACCCGGGCAAATGGCAATCAATGCAGCGGCTACAAGCCCAGCCCCAGAGTCCCATAACTCTTTCCCAAAGAAGTAAGCAACGAGGGTGGTGTTTGAGGCAAAGAACGGTGCAGTGAGTACACAAACTTCGCGTATGTGGACAGCAAACCTGGAACATGATACCAACACTTTTGAGAGGCCAATATAAAGGAAAATGGATCTTTTTTCATGATACTAGGGCACCAGAGATTTTGTGAGGCAGGAAATGAAATAAAATCATCATGACCACAAGGTGGAAAAAATTGCCTATATGCTGAGAGAATTTAGGGTACACAGATACCATACATATGCCACATATATGCCAAGTTCCCATGCTTTATATTTATTTTTGAGTAAATAGCACGTATAAAAATTTGGATGACGCTACACATTCACCTCATGTCGTGTCCACCCATATCCACCCCCATTAAATTGCTTATATATTACAATAATTTATCGTGATATCTAAGTAATTCAATGGCGGCGGATGTAGGGTGAACACGAGATGGGGTGGATATTTAGCATTAGTCTAAAAATTTAGTAGTACATTTCATAACGCTGTGTGTAGTTTCAAACTAATAGCAGAGCTGATAATTCTTGCATTTATATAATCACTAAACCCCTCAATTATCATCGACATGATCTTTATCTTGTACAAACCTACTTTATCATTTCTGAACGTGACCGGAACCAGAAGAAAAAGTACATAAGAATTATGCAATACACACAAAATATATACAGGTGACTATTACTGTTCAGTTAACAGTAGATCACAAACAAGCATCATATTCACTAATGCTTTTGACCTTTATTTATAGATGGATCATACTTCCATAAAGTCTAGTGTTTATGTAGTAGACAACTCATTACTCCTTGTCTTTTTAACTAATATATGTGTGTGTGTGTGTGCGGGCGCGCATTAAATTTTCCCTTTCACAGACATGCGCACAAGTAGACTACTGCTTTAACAAAATATATCTCCACATGCTTGCATCATATTCACTAATCTATTGAACCCGAATAAATGATACTTCCATAAAGTTTTAACCTTTATGGTAGACGAATTATTATTTTTGATGTAGATGCCTTAAAATTTTGCTGTTCCCTAAAGAGTTAACAGCTCCAAAGTGCAATCTTCATTTTTCAAGATGTTAGATGTCAAACGCTCACTTACAAACATATACGGCGTATGAGACATAAACATGTTCAATGCATGTACAAAAATGAGAAAATGCACCTCAGGAACCGTAGAATCCAGTAAATGAGGGCTGCTGTGACCATGAGGCCAGGGTAGAGCGTCCCCCCAATGATCCTCCCGAGCGGGTACCAGCTCTCAGAGTCAAACCAGTTCCAGAACTCATAAAACCCCTTCTGAGTCAAAAATTGAGTTACCCGGTAATTGAAATATGGATCAAACTCGTGGATCATGCTCTCATAACGCAACACACTGAACAAACGCGTAATGAACGCCAACACATAGACCAAACACAGGATCGATACTCGGATCAACAGCTCTTGTTGCTTTGTCTTCAGCTTCAGGGATTTGAACAGAGAACTCATACCCGGTGACGAAAGAAGATCGGTAGATGATTTCTCCATTTTCGCCACCATTGAATTGATCGATCCACTGAAATTCGCGACGCGAAACCAAAACTAAAATCAGACAGTTCTATTGAACGCAATTTGCAACTTTCTTAGAGATAACTGAGAATCCTTTTATATTATTAGACTTCCATTGGAATTCCTAAGGGTTTGAGCGATATCATTAAACCCTACTGAAGAGTGACTTTGAGAGAAAATGGAATCGAAATCTGATGCTGGAAAGGAACATGAAAGGGGGTCAATGTGTGATCGTGCGTTTTCTGGCCGG
>CAVNYN010288268.1:0-14795 GCA_963692815.1 Nyctanthes arbor-tristis | reverse complement strand
GGATACAATAGCAATAATATTTGATAGTTTCACAATAAAAATATTTGATGATGATGATTTAAAACAAAAATAAAAAATTTTCTTCAATTCTTTTTAGAGCGGAAAGTGGTTAAAAATTAATGTTAATGATAAATCATATAGAATTTATCATTTGTTATAATGTTGCTTCTCTTGAGTCTTTTCTCTTTTGTAATAGGAGGGTGTATACTTCAAATTTTTTAGAATAGTTTTAGTGAAATAGTGATTTCTTTAGAGAATGTATAAAGAAATGCAAAAAATAATTTTTCCAAGAATATGTATGGTGGAGAATGAATGTGAAAAATAATTTATTTTGATAAATGAATATCATTTACCCCTAATATAAATAAATAGAATGTAGGTCTAGAATAATTCTGGAGTCATATAAATTTCATATGCTTTCTTTTCTATAATTTATTGGTTTTCATACTCAATATGAAATTAATTTTATGTTAAAGAAATTTTTATTTTTATTTTCATTACTTAAGAGTATTGTTATAAGAATGATAATTTAAGCTCCATTTGGTATCTGTTATAATATGGTGTTATTATAACAAGGCTTTACTTTTTGCTTGGGAGATTGAGCCGCAGCCAATTTTGTTTGAAATTTTGGCAATTAATTCAAAACTTTTTCCATTTGTAGGCAATCAGGACACGTGTCAACTTAATTTTTTTTTCTTTTTTTTGAAGTAATTTGTCAATTCATAACCCTTTCCAATGAACCAATCATTAGCTAAAAAGATTATAATAAGTGCAAAACGGAGCCTAATTAGCTTTGTGTCGAGTGAAAATATTATATATTTTAATTCGATTATGTTTATGTAGATTAGTAACATTTGTATGTAAGTGATTAGTATGTAATAAAATTGTGATTATTTAGTTTTTCAAGTTATTATGCTTTTTTTCTGCTAATTATTCTATTTCGTGTAACGCACGAGTATACAATTAGTATATATTAAAGTAAGATAAAATCTGATAATATGCAAGAATTGCTTAAATTATTTATATTAAAGTAAGATAAAATCTGATAATATGCAATAATTGCTTAAATTATCTCCAACTATATATAAATTTTCCCGTTAAAACTATTATCCTACTTGTATATGCCTCTTTTTTAATTTATTTTATTTTAATAATAATATATGCACATTTCTAACTAATTAAATTTCAAATGAAATCTCTAATATCTTTTGGGTGGTTATATTAACATCACGTTTTCAACTAACCACACTATATTTTAATTATACTCATCATCCTTTATATTTTTAATTCTCTACATTTTAATTATTAATTTATTTTTGTCATATTTTTATTTTTAATATCTTGTTATCATGAAATTTTATATCGAATGATATCTTGATTTTAAAAATTTTATTGTGGGAATTGCTTAACATTTTTAAATAAACGAAAATATAATATCTAATTATACACAACTACGTGTTTTCATATAATTTTAAAGTAAGCAAATCAATTTTTTTCAAATATATTGATCATTAAGAACATAAGAGGATAGTTAAATCAAAAATTCGAGAACAAATGTATCAGAAATTTTTATGAGCTTAAATACTATAAGAAACAAATATTAGGGATGTTCGCATTAATAAAAACATATTGTATTTATTAAAATGAGTGGTGTATATATAATTAACCATATCTTTTATATATATATATGTATATGTTTTTATTTTATCTTATCTTATCTTTTATATATATATATATATTAAAGTAGGATGTTGACTATATACAGATTTTCTCGCTAAAACTACTATCCTACTTGTATATACCTCTTGTTTTATTTATTTTATTTTAATAATATATACATATTTTTAACTAATTAAATTTCAAATTAAATCTCTAATATCTTTTATTTTATATGTGTGTGTGTTTTTGTTTTATACACATATACAATATGTGTAATTGTGATATATATTATAATATATGTAAAATAAAAGCTATATCTTGGGTTTGTATCTTCGAGTCGAGATATTTTTTTAAAAAATAAAATAAAATAATAAATAAATAAAATATATATTTATAAATATATATCTACTCCCCCGCTTATATATGTTTTTATTTTATAAAAATAATAACCAAAAATAACAACAATGTAACATATAACAAACTTACAAAAATTACAAGAAGACATGAAAATAATGAAATGAATAGGTGATATTATCTATGTGACACACTTATATGGATGATAAAAAAGTAGCTATGTGATCATCACCTAATAAATATGTACCGTGTGAAAATATCATTTATTAATAGCATTTTTTTCATATATTTCTGGAATTGCTCACAAAATTACACTAATCTTGAGTTTGGTTTTTACTCCATAACTTTTTAAATTTACACAAAAAAAAAAAAAAATTGGGCAAGTCGAGTCAGGGCATGCAATACCCATCCCCACCCCGCGCACAATTTATTTAAAAGCTAAATCACTTAGGATTTGTCCATATCTTTTACATTCAAGTTTAACAACAACAGTCCTACTAGAATAATCTGTTTGGGCACCTGATTTTCTATAGAAATCTCACATCCCCTTTTTACAGAGCTCAAACTGCTACGTGACTGCACAACATTGGGTTGCCACATGACAGTTTGAGCTTCGTACAAGAGATGTGAGATTTCCGTAGCTAGATTGATTTGGGCACACATGTAAACAAAAGCTAGAACAAAAAGAGGTTAGAATTATCTTATATTACCTCTAAAATAACTTTGGATCCCCTCTAAATGTGCATGGTTAATAATGTAATTTAAATCCTCTTTTATTATAATTTTTATCTACATGTATGTCCAAATAGTGTAACTCCTACTATTATTACTATTATGATTATTGTCGTCATTATTGTTGTTGTTATTCAATATCAAATTTATTTCTTTTTTTGAATATTACAAACGGGATGTCAGGGAGATGATTGAACCTTAGACTTATTTTTTTACGAGAACACAACGCACACACGGTCCAAAGATACCACATGCCACTTAAACGCACCACTTGAGTCTTGACATTTTAAATTTATTCCTAACATAGCCTATTTAAATATTGTGTCTTATGAGGAAATTACATGTTGAGCTATTAATTAATTACTTTATTTTTTTTGAGCTGTAATATGATGATAAAATAATGACTATTTATTTAATTATTTATTTACGATGATGACTATGGTTGAAGCATACAATTTTTTGAACAAGGCTATTTATTTAGATTGGAGACCAGTATCCAATTTAGTTGTTATTTTTTTTATTGGCGCTTAAATAAATTAATACTTTTATGTATTTATGTATCACCACTCATTCTCTAATGTAGTGCTATCAACTAAACTGAATATTAGTCTCTAGATAAATAGCATTACTCCAAATTTTTGTCCTTGATAATAATAAATTATTACTCATTAAAAAATAAAAACATATTCTGTAGAGTAAAAATCATACAAGGGCTCAAAATGCAGTGTCTTGATAAAATCAAAGTGCCAATGAAAGTTGAGGGGCCAAAATGAACTTATCTTGAAACATAGGTGACCCGTATTTTATTGTCCTTCCCACATATTGTATGATTCTCTCCCGCCTCCCCGAGACGCGCGCACCATTATTCAGTGCAGAGTGCAGTGGGAGGGAACGTGGTAAAGACAGCGACAATGGTCCGAGGCTGTAAGAAGGAAGAGAAAGTTGTGGCATCAAACCCAGAAGCGGAAGAGAAAAAGAGGCTGAAAAAATTGGCGTTTTCCAAAGGCATTTTATCTGAAAGTCAGTCAAGAGTAAGCCCATCCACTGCTCTTGCCCCGTCGAAAATCGTGGTCAAACATCACGGCACAGATATTGTCAGAAAGTCCCAACGGAAGAACAGATTTCTGTTCTCGTTTCCGGGTCTTTTCGCCCCAATTTCCGGGGGGAAAATTGGCGAGCTCAAAAACCTTGGCACGCAAAACCCTATTCTCTACCTCGATTTCCCTCAGGTTTAATTGTATTTGCTATTATCATGGTTGTATATATTGTAATTTTTTATTTGTTTGGTTATCTTGATTTACGTGAATGTGGGTAATTCTGGCATGAAATTTCGTTGTATTTTGTCGTAAGAGGTTTCAAGAATCTCGTTGACACTTTTTGTTGTTTATTGTTGTAATCTGTCGCAAGAGGTTTCAAGAATCTGGTTGACACTTTTTGTTGTTTAGTAATTTGATTAGTAATTTGGACTTTTGGTTGGTTCCCAATAGAAAGGATGAAGTTTTCTATTCATTCTTAACAATTTAGAGAATCACAGGGGAAACCTCATAGGAGCGAGTAACTGAAAATAGCAGTTCATCAATGACTTCACTGAACTATATACGTTAATCTGAATGATAATAGATACCCAAAAATATTTAATATTTACTTAAGCATGGGGGGATGGAGAAGGTGTGTGTGTGTTTCTTTATCTTTTTTTTTTTTTTTTTTGGGATGCATCCTTTGAATTTTCGACTTTAAACTAAAGGCAAATAGTGCACAGAGTCAAAGTTTTCTCCTATTTTCCATTCTAAAGGAAATACTATGAAGAAAAATTCTCAATTGACTAGTGCCGAACAAAATGCTGATCATTTTTTCTTCAACCGTGCAGGGTCAAATGAAGCTTTTCGGGACAATTGTCTATCCAAAAAATAGGTATTTGACTTTGCAGTTTTCCAGAGGTGGTAAGAGTGTGATGTGTGAGGATTGCTTTGACAACATGGTTAGTATCTTCTCTTGGTTTTTCCTGCTAGTTTTCTTGTCACACGTGACCTCATCCATATCTGACATTGAACATTGAACTTTAGGACTTTTTTTTTTTTTGGTCTTTCCTGCAAGAATATTCTTAGACCTTCCCTGCAACCATGTGGATTCACTACTTTCTCAAGCTAAAGGGTAGCCGATAGTCACACTTGTTAGTAAGGTTTTAAGATAATCTTTCATTTCTATGGCCATTTCATCATTTGCCACTTAGTTTAGATTAGATGTTTAAAATAACATTATTCACGCTGCATATTACCATCAGCAGTTAGCAAGTGATCTTTAGAGATTTTGACCCATGTTTTTACTTTTCTTGAGGTTCAAATCACTGATTCTTGTTCTTGCTTTTTACAGATTGTTTTTTCTGATGCATGGTGGATTGGGAAGAAAGATGACAACCCTGAGGAATTAAGGTTGGAATTTCCAAAGGATCTGAGTTTGGTTAGTCTACTGTAAATTTATTTCATTTGAGCTTAATGTAAAGATAATTTCCCTGCCTTTCATTTGGTTAAAGTTGTAGCTAAAGAATGTGAAAAGCACGCCAAAGTACAAGTTTATCACCAAATATTTTCCCTTGATATCCTTGACACATTTCTGCATCCTGATTAGGCCCAGGTAGAGCACAGAGAGTATGATTTCAAGGGTGGTGCAGGTGCAGCAGGTGATGACAGTCAAGTTTCTAGGAAAACTAAAATGAAAAATGCCGAACCAGATACCCCACAAGATGAACTGAAGGATGATTTAACTGAGAGTCAAAATAATGTGAAAAAGTCAACGGAAGTCACTCCAACTCGGCATTCAGCTAGGAATTCAGGGAAAAAGTTCAAGTATTTTCTTTTCCTTTTTCAACATGATAAAATCTAGGTTGATAACTTTATATTTAACCAAATATGAAGAGTTGTAAGGTCCTTGGCCTAAAATTTGGCTTAGACGCTGATTGCTCATTTTGAGCCATAGAGTCCATCACTAGTTTATATCCTTATTGACGTCTTTTTCATGTCACCTCTTCCTTAAGATCTAATCAGAACTAATTTTGGGCCCGTTTGGTTAGATTTATAAAATCAATTTATAAAGACTGGAAGTGAGTGGTGGAGATTTAATTGAAATTTAAAATGTGTGATGCTTGTTGAGTAGTTGTCAAATCAACAGTCAAATCATGGTAGGTGAATTTATAAATTACAAAAATAAATTATACCAAACAAGCTCTTTCTTAATTAATTGTTTGACTTCGATGTCCTTAGGGCCTTATATTTTTTAGTTGATACATGAAAATTCTATTGGCAGTTTTGTGGAACCCTCTTCTGGAGATGATTTTATTGGAAATGATTCCAAAACCTTTGAAGAGGAAGATGAGAACACCAGCCTTGAACAGAAAGCAGAAAAATGCACCTCTACGGATATCCTTATGTTTTTTTTTGTCTCAATAGTATATTATTTTACATTAATCTTCTTCCTAACCTCTATGCTTGTTAATCATGGATCCTTGAGGCTTCCATGTATCTTGCGAAGGTACAAGATGTGATTGTTTTTATTTTTTATTTTTAAATGGTTTCCTTAAATGATAAACACAAACTAAGCGTACCTGCCCTTTATTCGTCGATAATGTGGATGACTCAGGGGCCAATTCAGCTTCAGAAGACGTTAAGCAAATTGCAAAATCTAAAGATATCTCTAGCAACAATCACATTTCACTTGTTCAAACAACCGTCTCTACATTGTTTAAGAAGGTTGCAGAGAAGGTGAGGTCTTACAGCTTTTACTTATAAAAAAACCTATGGTGGATCCCCAGTATCTTTACTGTGAACTATGTTATGTTGAAGGGATATCTATTTTATCTGATGATTTTATAAGCATAGTGATATAGGATGGAATGTTACTATTTGTTAAGTTACTGATCCATCAGCGTGTTGCCACAGTGCACACCCATTGCAAGCTCTTCCTTTAGTACAAGGACCTTCTTTTACTCTTCTTTTACTGCTACAGGGATCTTATAGCTCTATTCTAATGCTGCAGTATCCTTATTGTTATATATATAGATGCTCATTTGTCCATTACCTTGTAGGATATCTTTGGGTTTAACTTCTCATGAAGATTTAAACTTTTTTCTTTTTCCTTCTTTGAAGGGGATAGGCCAATAATGTGAAGTAATTTTTGTTTAATTTCTTCCCATAGTGCTTAAAGTTAGCTTTGCCCAAGCAATAAATGACAACTCTTAACCACGTCTTATTTATTTTTTACGATATCATTTAAAGTTTCCTTTTGTGGGCTTATGGTTTTATTTACAACCAAATGGTTAAATTGAAGCCTTTGCTGCAGCACCAATTTGATATTTAATTGTTCATTTTCAGAAGGCAAACGAGGACGTGAAACACAAGAAGGATAATGTCAAAGTGAGGTCTTTCCTTCTATTGTACCTAATATTATGACTAAACATTTTTATAAAACTATTGGCTTGTTGTAGGTATCAAAGATCTTGAAAAGGGGGAAGAAAACTGAGGAAAGAGACTCTGGTTAGCCTCAATCTGATCCCCATCCCACCCTACAGCCTGCTCTAATTTTCATGATGCCATTAAGAGTATGAAAATTTGAAATAGATGTTGATTATTGATTGTTACCTCTTTCCGAAAACTGATTGAGACTTCATCTTTTTTGAATTCCTCTGACTGAGTCCAGTTAATTTTGTACTTGTATATGGCTGTCAAGAATAGAGGGGAAAGATTTATGGTAAAGATAAGTAGATCTACATACCTTCATTGTCCTACAAGGCTTCACTCTAATCTCAACAAGATCAATCGATAATTTGTAGGACCATATCTAGTGATGGATTTATGGAAGTTTGATGTTACTTCTATCTGACGTGCTAGTCTCAGATTGTGATTAGGCCTTTGGATAACCTGGCAGGAAATTCTTCTTAGTCGGATGAATTATTAATTGATCGTGATCCGGCTAACTTACTCCTAGCTTCCTCATGCAATGAACAACTTCATATTATATGTTACCAAGTATCGCATAATTATTTGTGTAGAGTAAAAACCTGGTATTTAATAGACACTGTTCTCTTGAACTTCTTATGATATTAAGAGCTTGTTTGATTCTCATTATTTGTCTAAATGTGGGGAAATTATAATGAGGGGGTGAAATGTGTATTGAAAATGTAAAAAGGTTTGAAATATGTGGTTTGTCATTGAGCAGTTTTCAAATAAGTGGTAGGTAAAATTATAAATTGAAAGAATAATGAGAATCAAACAAGCTCTAAAGAAAGCAACTTACAAGCTTTGACTAATTAATGCATTCCTAATACAGTAACTATATTTAGTATACATTTGACTCAAAGACCATAATTTGAAAAAGTTAACGAGGACCAATTACTTATCCAATGCTGCATACCGTTTATGGTCCTGCCATTCTATAAGGTTTCACTTGTCTCAATGCCTAGAGTTATACCATATGATTTTGCGTGACTTTTTGAAATGTGTTCAATTAATTTCTGATTTTACTTGTACTGAGCTTCTCTTGCATGATGATTTCTTTTCTTTTGGATGTGCATAGGAGCTGAAACTATGACATTGAAGACATTACCTGAGGTATTGTTCTTGCATGTGTAGTTTTATGATCTTCAGCAATATGTGTTTATTTTTGACACCTTGTCTTTTGTATTTTCCTATTTTGATATATCTATAAGAATTCAGCTTTAAAAATTAATGTTCACTTATTGAACTTCTATGTTCTCTTAACAATTGGTTGTCAAGTCATCTTGCAAGATAAGTATTGTTATCTATGTAGCATCTTTAAAGGCTCCTTAAAAGGTAATATCTGTAGTTATTTAGTTTCAGAAGCACATGGAAAGTACCGTTATCCATAGAAGTCAATTTATAGTTTACACCTTGTCCTCAGTTGATGATAAAGAGGCTCCTATTGCTTTCTGCATCTTGCACTTTGTCTAATCTAGTCACACTTGTTTCTTTCAGGAGGATAGCTGAATAAAGAATCTAGGCCCCGACCAAAATCTACACTCGTTGACATGCAAAATCTCTTTTCCACCCTAAATGCTCCTAAAAGACCAAGATACACAATACCCACCAATATAAAAATGGACATCCAACAACGTCCATAAATTTACTGAACTAAGGTGTTCCTTGTCTTTCAATATATGTGCTGTTTGAGGAGCATCTTACAAAAGACACTAGAAACTTTTAAACAAAACAGTGTTACCTTCTTCTTACTCCATTTTTTTTTTTTTTGGTGAGTGAATTTTTTTTTTTTTTGGGGGGGGTGTCATCCTTCACAACGAGCTACATGTAGAACATGAAATATTGAAATATAACTAATGCCATTAAATTTTTCTTTTTTATTATGGTTGTAAATGCACACTGAATGATATCTGGAAACATTGCTAAACAACAAAAAATGTGATAATAACTAAATCCATTTGAATGCTTACTTATTTTTACCTTTGGTTTACTTTATTTATAAATGTTGATGCTTTAAATGGGACCATTAAGAGCTCAGGAAAAATAGTTGTCTTTCTGGGCCATTATCTGTCTTAGCATCTGCTGTTTGGGACTCTATCAACTTGGTGTATCATACATCTCAGATCTTCCTAGATTCATCCTCAAGATACTGTTTCTTCACAGCTCTTCCACAGGTTTAATTAGTTAACCTTCCTTTACAGAGTACAAGATCTGCTGAAGTTAACCAAAGAAAATCAAAAAGCAACAACCCCAGAGCGTCATCCTCAAGGAAAAGGAAAGCTGATCCTATTTCTGCCTCAAAATTTTCTGATTCTAGCAGTTCCAGTCAGGTACATAAGCCACCTATTAGTGGGCCCTATTTATCAACCACAACACCCCCAGTCCCCGCCCCCCCCCCCCAAACACCAAGAAAAAGGCTAAACTTTTCATTAATCAGTTGGCCCTATACATCAGTTAAATATATGCCTAGTAAATTGGGAAGCCTGACATTGTTAACCATGCCATCAGTATTCATATTTGAATTACAAGTATTCCCTTGCGATATGAGTGCTTCATTTGTTAGGAAGGACGTTATTGTTCTTTTCCATGCATTAATTAGCTAAGTTGTTCGGCCTGCCATTAGCTGCTACCACCATATTCTATTGCCTGTTAAAGGTGTCTGGTCAGGTTGGCCATTACTGAAACTAGGAAAAAGTTCGAAATACAGTTTACTGATCCATAAATCAAGAACATTTACATATGTCTTGCTGGTATTAGAATGCGTAGTTCTGATATTCACAATAACAAATTGAGCCCTGTACTAACACTATTTTTTGCGTTTAGAATTCTTCTTTTTGATAGAATTGAGTGAATTGGACACTTGCATTTCTTTTCTCTTCCACTGCAAAATTTAAGCTTTAGGAATTCATCATTTAAAAGACAACAACATACCAAGCTGCTTTGTTGTATGATAATGCTTCAGGTGTATTTTACCCCACGAGGAGGAAATTATGTTTGCAGTGAGAATTTATTGTGCATTGTTCATGAGAATTTGTTGACATTGCTGGAAAAGCTTACCTTGAGTTTTTGAAATGAAACCTGACCTATATGTTGTGGAAATAAAATAAAATTATTGCTTCTGTTACTACCATCAGCCACGTATTTTTACATTTGGAATCAAACAAAGTTTTGGAGGACTCAACATGTCACTTTGTCGTACATTACAAACTAGTTCAAATACCTTGGGTAGATTCTAAAAGATATCATTTAGGGATTAGTAGTGAAACAGAACCATAGCATCTTGTTAGATATCTTTCAAGCTGCTTTTGATGCAATTGGATTCCCATTGATTGGTGTTGAAATGAAGCTTTTTGCTGACGCATATCAGTGTTTCTCGATATTAGTTTATCCATATTTGTACTCTGTAGGCTGAAGATGATGTCATAGAAGAATTCTCTAGCACATCTAAGGTGTGACTTTCTAAGTACAGTTTTAGCATCATTATAATTTTTACAATATTCTAGAATGTAATAGCACGACTTTTATATGGCAATTCTGATCCTCCCCATCTATGAACCAAACTCGGTTGTTTTAGCTTTGTTGATCCTGCTCATTGGTGTTAATAACTTTCTCAGGATACGGTGGCAAGTGATGAAGACTGGATTGCTTGATACTGTAATGCTTCTCCATCAGCGAGATTGGTGCTAAAACAATATTTTATAGAAATATACAATACTGGCTTAGTCTCATTTCTTAGTTTGGTGCTTCAGCTGATATGGTGTTGTGTAAGCATGTTGTAAGCATATTTTAACGCTTTGATTTTCATTAAATTCATTGCCATTTTTAAATGATGTGCTGTATAATTTACATGATTCTCACTCTTGACAGCCAAGTTGTTCATTATCCATTGTATCAAGTGCATTATCCTGCATTTCATATTTTTATTACTATTTGCTGTTAGGACAGAGTGAGAGAGTGTGTGTGTGTGTGTAACATAGTGCCGAAGAGATATATCAGAAAATAGACCAAGTATTAGTTCCTATTGCAGAAATAAGACATTGTTCTGTTGCAGTCTTTTTTATCGACACATGATAATCTTTGAGTAGCTAGGATCATTTGTTTACCTTAGCGTTTCTCGACAGGAACTTCATGTAGATTGGAGGATTCACCCCAAGTATAGCTAGCATGGAGCTTGGCAAAGTTCACATGCCATCACCACAAATCAAACCTGTAGCTACAGCAAGTCCAAAGGCATTTGCCCTGGCTCTGTTTTTCTTCTGCCATACATAAAGTATGAGGCTACCAACGCACATGTCAATGGGAAAATTGGAACCCAAATAAAATGGTATAGCCATTGCCATTGGAATTGGTATGGACCAGGAACGTTTCTTGCCCGGAGCAACTCGAATTAAGTTGATGAGAATGGATGCCGCGAAAAACCTGTAACATAGCTTGAGGCAATTTTTTGGCAGAGTTGAGAAGCCTTCAACCCCGAGTTTAGCCATATTATAGTAGACAGTAACATAGGGAGTGGGATATTCACTTGTAGGAAGGCTGAGATCAGGAAAAGCTCTGTAGAAAACCCAAAATACACACAGAGCAATAACATATCCCATGGTAGTCCCGATCACTTGGCTCACAAACATTGAAACGGGGAAGCCAAGGTTAAGTACCCCGTCTTAAAATCTCACATTAGGTCCCATGCAGTGGAAACTATATTCATTATCACTCCACATGCTGCAAGACCGGTGAAGATTCCACCATGTGAGGCCCCTGCCTATGTACCAAGTGCGAAGATAGCAAGCTTCCCATAAGTCGATGCAAGTGACTAGTCAGTGAGTCCATACCCAAACGCGTGACAGAAGGCCAAGGTTGGTGCAAATATGTAGATAACAATTATGTAGTGCCGCTTTAGCTGGTGGAAGATGTAGGGAAGGATTGCAGCAGAGGTTGTAGACCGGGAGAAATAGCCTTCAACCACAAGCCATGTTGGGATTTGATCCTCAAGAAAAGTTGGGTACGATGTTGGTTCTCATAAGAGTGTTTTTTTGAGAGGAGAGGAAACTTCCACCACTGAGATTTGCATACTTGCATTTCTGCTACGAATTTTGGCAAACAAGCAAATTAGCGTTCGGATCAAAACCTTGAAAAAGTTGTATAGGCCATCTCTGAGATCAAAGCAATGCTAATTAATACCTGGTGCAGAAAGATATTTGTTATTAAGAAGTGAATTTAACATGAAACATGATCAAGACAGATCTATATCGTATTTGGAGATTTTACCTTGTAAGCTTGAAGCCCATGCATGCTATGTTGGACAAGATCAGCAGAATACCAGTCACCCTTTCTAGTTTCATTCAGAGGCTGTAAAATACCCCAAGAAAGAATTCCTCCGACAAGAAGAGAAACATTTACAATGTGAGGACAGATCATTCCTACTCCAACATAAGTTGGGGAGGAGTCAAAGTAAAACTTGTAGTTCCAAAACAGGAGCTTAAGTGAAAGCGAAGATTAGGAATGACAACGAGACGGGTTTGGGGCAGGTATGCCTTCCTCCACCCTCCCTAGGGTTAAGGAAACCCCCGCCCGTAGCCACTCTATACCTGATTCAATTGGGTACGGGGCGGGGGAGGTTCGGGACGGGTACGGGAAAAAAACCCATTACCTGCCCCGTTAAGAAAATATTAAAAAAATAAAAGAAAAAAATTGGAAACTACATGAAAATCCAAAAAATCGTACATCAAGCCTAAATTATTAATGTCATTCAACTACACGTCAAAATTCAAACCATCAAACATTCAATCACATATAACACATCAAATTTAAAATTATTTTAAAGAAACTCAAAATTTGAATTATATATTAAAGTTAACTAAAAATTTAACATAAAGAACATTGGATAAAGCGGTCGAGACACATTGATTTAACTTTGGGTGAAATGATTTGAATCCTCATGAGCACTTCTTTTATACCAATTTTTTTTATAATTAAAAAAAATACTATCAGGTATCGGGCCGGGGGTTGGGACGGCCAATACCCGACCCCGACCCGATAAGAGTTCAGGGCAGAGAAATTCACCCCGTACCCGTCTCATTACTTAATAGAGCGGGTATTTCCCGTCTCATTTGGAGCGGGTACCCGCAGGTATCAGGTTTCAGGTGTAAAATTTTCATTCCTGGAGAAGATTACTTAAGTCTCTGTCCAATTTGGAATTATAGAAATCTTGTCTCTATTTTAGAAGCAGTTGGATAACCATACCAGAGTTCAGTTAGATGATGCTGAGTTAAATATTAGTGTCGTGTGTTAAACATAAAGGAATCAGAGATGTCTTGCTCTATTAACAAAAAAAAAAGAAAAAGAAAAAGAAAAAAAGAACGTGCTTTTGCTTACCTCTATTCATATGCTTTTAATCCGAATGTTGGGAAGCTTACAAATCCACAATCGTCCCCAGCCGTGAAGAACCACTGGAAGAAACCCTATAAAAAGCTTAAGAAGAAAAACTTGCATATTTCTTTGACTTGCTTCCTAGATGCCCAATGTAAATGTTAAAATGCTTCGTCTTCTATTATTTTCCATTAACTTACATTTTCTTGTTCTCTGAAGTGGCCTGTACATTAGAATCACTTTGCTAGTTTAGCTCCTTCACGAGTATGGAAGCTATTGATAAGATGTGTAGTGGCTGTACCACTAGGGTAACTCAACTTGAAGTCTACGATCATTATCTACATAAAGAAACATGACATATCCTTTGATGATTAAATTGATATTGTTCGTTAATCTTAAGGATTTGCAAAATTATGGCTCAGTTCGTAGCTCTTTTCTATCACCATAGTTGAATTCATGTGTCTTAGAGGATGATTAGTGTTGGGGGTAAAAACCCAAATTTGGATTTTTACCCCCAACGAAATCAAATTATGTATGGAGGAAGGGGGGAAAAGCTATTTGGGGGGGGGGGAGGTAAAAGAGGGCTAAATTTAACCCCTCTTTTACCTTTTTCCCCCCACTTCATTCCTTAAAATAATATATAATAAATTTAAAAAAAATTAATATTATGTAAAAAAAAATGAATATAAATTGTATGGCAAAAAAATAATGACGAAATAATGAGTAAAAATTTTTTTAAAAAATAAACAAAATCTTTTAATAAGTTTTCCCCCAAGTTTTTCTCCCTACACATTATTTGGAAATAGGTTTTTTTCCCCCTAGTTTTTTCCCTTTGGCTTTTTTCGCCTTGGCCTTTTTCCCCCAACATTAATCTTGCTCTAGTAAAGGAAAAAGGATACTTTTCTGAGAGGCAACACCAGGAAAATTCCCAAGAAGCTCACTACAAAAAGACAGCTCATCATCCATCCTATTGTAGGGTTCTTGTAGTCCAATCCATGCTTCACTTCTGCTGATTGTTTGTCAACTTGTTTTCTCAGCCCAAAAAGGTAAGTCCCAAAACCTCCTGAAACAAGATCAAGTCGGATATATTCTCTTTATATATAGAGAGTATGTTCCATGTTTTTGCATTTGTGCGGGAAGAGAAGGAGGGATGGGAGCACATATACTAACCACTAAATGCAATGCCAGTGGCAGCAACCA
>CAVNYN010288264.1:0-37685 GCA_963692815.1 Nyctanthes arbor-tristis | reverse complement strand
CGCCCGATTTTTTTTACCCCCCCCCCGGTCCCTTCCCCGATCCCCGGTTGAATCGGAGCAAGGAAAGGAAAATCCCCGATCCCTACCCCGAATTTTTTTAATTTTTTTTAATTTAGAGCACATTCACACGAAATATTCACCCAATAAGGCACATGTATATAGGTCATGCACAAGATAAGGCCCATTAACCTAAGAAATGTGTGTCACAAGTATCAACTAGTGATTCGAGGCATAACTTTGTGCCCCGTCCCCGCCCCGTTCAGGTTGTGTCCTCATCGGGTTCAAGTTTTCGGGTTAAATCTGTCATCCCTACCAATATCCCAAATCCTTATAATAAGTTAGATTATTTTGAATTATTTTTCCCATGCGTCCCACGGGTGAAATCCTAGTTAATATTTATTTAAGTTGTGGTTTTGCTTGTTGAAAAGGGGTAGTCTTGATAGATGGTAGTAATGCTTCAAGTTTAATAATTGGTGCTATCATGTCAACTGTATTTGGGAACTATGCGAGGGAGATATGATTAAGCAATTCTAGGAAGTGTTGTTGCCTAACCCCAAGTATTCTTTGCTCATTTATTCTAAAATTACAATGGCTTTTCAATATTTTAACAGCCAAGATCTTTTTAGCTAATGTATGCTTTCCCTCCAATTGGATGTTGCTTGTGGGTTTTACGTTCTATTTTTAGCCACTTTTTTGAATATTTTTTGTTAACGTAGAATACCTAAGTTTTAAGCATGTAGACAATACTTTGAATATATATACATATGTGTGTGTGTGTGTTCATTAGCTTGAATAATTTGCCAATATTGGAAGAGACTAGAAACCTTTGTATATACTACGCACTCTCAACCAAGAGTTAACTATGTACAATTGTATTGCTGATATTTAGTAGGATTCAAAAATGAATTGTAGAAAGTAGAGATATTTTATAGGAGTATTAATATTTCTACAAATCCTCCTTTTTTTCTTCCATCTGTTTTGGTGTTTTAGTAGGTAAAACTATTTTCTATCGGTAAAGTTCAGTCGCTCCATGAAAATAAAAAAGAAAATGGTCTTGCACACCTTGATCTTGTATTCCTAATATGTTTCTGAATTTATTTCAAGATTAGGAGGATATTGATGAAGAGGATTAAATGTTGATCAAATCTTGCTAATCGGTTGAATATTCAAGTGCAAAAAAAGATGATGAGGACACATAGGTTTCTTCGGCCTCTACTTGTTTGATTTAATGTCCAATATCAGTTGAGTGTCTTGGTGACTTTTTTATTCATTCATTTGACTCCCTTTTTGTTATTAGTGGATCCCATCCCATATGATTTCACATTAGACAATTCAGCTTTTTTTCAATGCATAGTTTAGTTATTGTAAATCGATCATATAAAAGCTTCGCGGGATGCTCAATGCATAGAATAGTTACTTGTCTTAAAGCACTTGTATAGAAACTTCGTCAAGTGCATGTTTAGTATATTTGTTGAGCTATTAATTGTTTTGGACAGTATAATTAGGAAGGATTTTATTTTGGCTACACGCATGCATGTTATTATGCATGCGTGTATATGTGTCAAACATCTAGACTACAAGCACTCCACACTTGTAGTCTAGATATGTGACATGTATTACACGCATGCATAATAACATGTATGCGTGGGCAAAATCCTTGGTATAATTAGTATGTAAAGTAATTCTCTCTCTCTCTAATGAAGGATTAGTTTACATCTAAAATTCTCATTTGCACATCCTAGAAATCTCAATTTTCAAATCATCAAGATAATTACAACACGAAATTAGTGTCACATGCAACGCACATGCCGTTTTTAGTATTGATAAAGGTGTAGAGTTTCTTTCTATTTACATTTAGCACGTTACAAATGCATTATGGACTTTAATTATTTCTAGACTCGCATAAATGTGTTTTTTATGAACTCTATTGTTGCGAGCCGATAAGAGTGACCTGTTTGGACAAGCCTTAACTCTTGTAGTGCTAAAAAAGGAAAATAAATAAATAAATAAATAAAAAGATGTCTTGGTGTTTATGTACATGATCAAAGCTAGATTCTATATTATTCTTTCAGTAGATAGATAGACTCTATCATAATATGTGGACACTTGCTTGGAATGGATGTGAGTCACTATTGAAATGATTCTCTATATACTAAGTAAACTAACTAATACTACTACAAAAAAGCCCAATAGGTGTCGGTTGTAACTATGAATACGCGTTGGTTTTGATGAAGATGCATATGTCAGAGACGGGCATTGTAAAGGTATACACGTCGGCTTTTGGCCGATGCCTAAATGTAACAATAGGCCCCGGTTGTTTCAAAAAAACCGATGCCTAAAGCTAAATTTTAAAAAAAAAAATAAATAAAATAGACAATAGGTGTCGGTTGTTCCTTTACAGCATATGCCTATTCTTTTTTTTTTTTTTTTGGGAGGGGCTCTCCTCTAGATCTGCTAGCTTCAAAATTGGACATTCAAAATTCAAGAATGAATTATATGGAGACACCCTTAAACATTATACTTTAAACAAACAATTGAAATAATATGGGCCGATGCCATTTATATTCTACTTCACTTACCACAAAATAGAGTAATATATATTATATTACATGGAAAATCATACTACCAGCACAAAATGCATAAACTTAAGCCCTAAAGAGGCAAATTAGAGTATTTATGAAACAAATTAAAGTCTGACAACCCAAAGAAAGAACCAAGAAACAAAAGATAACAGCTAGCATCATTCTTCTTCTTCTTTGGTTCTTGTTCGAACTTCCTCTAAATCTGTAAATTAAGCAAAAATAAATGAATTAAAGAAACAAAATGTAAACTAAAAAAACAGTAGTCACAAGGGAAAAAGGGGTACTAAATCAATTGTTCTGTCAACTGGAGAAGGAGAAAAGGTGCGCATAATAAGGTAGTAGAAAGCTCCATGGGAGAGGATTTTCAACTTTAGGGAAGAATGATAAATAATTAATACTGGAAGAGAATGAGGTTGGGCAAGGTGAGTATGTATTGGAGGAGATGGTTTTGTGTTTGATTCTAACTAATGCTAGGGAGGTACAAGTTCTTCGAGTGGATGTTGCATAAGAAGATCGGAAGATCTATGGACATGAGAACTACCATAGGCGTCGGTTCCTACATGAGAACTACCATAGGCGTCGGTTCCTACATGAGAACTACCATAGGTGTTGGTTACCCCGAGGAACCGACGCCCATTCTTAAAAAATTCAAAACGAATTTTGAATTTTTTAAGAATGGGCGTCGGTTCCTCGCCCATTTTTAAAAAATTCAAAATTCAAATACGCCTATTGTGTCTTCGGAAAATGTGGAAGACAATTAAAGAAAAAAAAAGAAGAGGCATCAGTTCCTTAATGAAACCGACACCTCTTTACTAATAATGGGCGTCGGTTGCGGGCTCGTAAGCGACGCCCATTGTTAGTAAAGAGGTGTCGGTTGCGGGCTCGTAAGCGACGCCCATTGTTGAAACAACCTATGGGCATTGGTTGTGGTTGAACAGCAGACGCCTATTGTAGTGTCATTATTTTCAAAATTACCACCGTGTGTGTTTTGCGTGTTGCTTTTCCCAACAACCGATTTTTTTGGTCCAATTCTATAATAGTGTAAGTAGTGACAATGCACATTTATTCTTTTAACTAGTTTTATACCCGTACATTGCACGGGAGCACACTATTAGTACATAAAAATGTGACTTTCATTTGGAAAAGTGATGACACATAATAGAGTATGTAAATTATATTATCCTAATGGCTTGCAAACATGTCATCTTAAATGTAATGAAATAAGATCATTAAAATAGATCGGAAGACAACTTAAATACAGTTTGTACATTATCATTCTCATTCATTATTACAATCTAAAACGATTCTTCTCAACACTTAATGCAGAATTTTGGTACAATTAAGTAGGCCATCGTTTCATTTCATTGTCATATAAATAAATTATAGCTACATAGGAAAAAAAGGATCGATGGTTATATATTACAAGGAAAAGTAACATTATTATTTATAAGCATACAAATTTAACCGGAAATCAAAATACACAATGGTTTTACCGAGTAAGCTTGATAAGCAATTGAAAGTGGATGTAGTTCACCTTCAAATTTCACAATCCCATTAAAAAGTTATTTTGCATTAATCCTTCAAATCAAGCATACCAAAGAACACTGGAAAACAAAAATATATTGTTTATAAAAACAATGTCACAAAAAACAATTTCAAGATGTTCACAAGTGAAATGAACATCAAATAATAATTCTAGCAAAGAAATATCAATATGAATTATAAATCATTAAGAAGAACAAATAATTGAATAATACGAACAACGAGGATGATTGGCATTGAAATACTAATAATGCTTCAAATATAATTACTCCTAGATTGCTTGAAATTCTTGATTTGTTAAAGTATAAATGCCTGTATTCCTGTGTGCTGCAAATTTAGAAGAGTGACAACTTTTGTGACCAAACTATATTCATTTTGACTTATGCAATATTAACTGAATTAATTTGTAGGTGTGAATACGTGGTTATCTAGATTTTAATCAGGATGTATCCTATCTAGCTACTTAACATTTAATCTGGTGTAAAGTGTAACGCGACCTAGATATGTTTAGCTCGGGTATGTATGCAGAATATAAATAACACCAGAATTGTTGATATAGAAACCCAACTGGGAAAACTGCGGGCACCTTTGCCACGGAACAAACAATCCACTAACACAGATAAGAGCTTAGTACAGCTCGAGATACTTAGTGATATCACAATATACACTAAACATTCAAAAGGAAAAACTTATAAAAGAAACTCCCTTCTTTACGCCTTGTGATATGTGACAATGTACATTGCTCTTCTTCTCTCGATATCACCCTCACACGGGAATGTACATCAAGTTTCCTAGAGAACACCTAAACTCATCGTGGGAAATAAGACCTCCTAAACCTCTTCAATCTTGTGTGGATTGTCCCTCGTACATATATGATCTCCAATCAATGCACTATGTAGGGTTTACCAAACAAATACAGTTTAGAACATTAAAGTTTGGTTGCAAGAATAACTCTCATGGCTTTTTGGCAGTGTGTTTGTTTTCTCTTCTTGGTTGAGCTCTCAGAAAATATTGCAAGAATAATTTTACTCCACTTGTCTCTTTCTCGTTCAACCTACAAGAAGTTTATATAGAATTGGTCTTTGAATTCTTGTACAATACAAGGATTAAAGATACCAAATTCAATTAAACAAGAATAAGGAAAGTTAGAAACCTAGTATACTATAAACACATTCTTTCCTAATTCTAATTTGACTTAACATGCATAAATACAAGGCCTAGTTAAATAAGGTAATAACAATTCAACTCAAACTAGGAAACATAAAAGCTTGCACGTTAAGAGAATTCTTGTGCCCAAGGAAAAAGTACACACGCCCCAAATTTTTCTTTCGGCTCAAGACAAATAAAATTTGCATGCTAAAAATATCACACATAAAAATGTTATGCAAATTATGTCACAAATATTTTGACACTTAGCAAAAATTAAGAATGCTAATTTCCAAAAGATTTTGTACTAATAGTAGGGATTAGGAGTTAATAATTTGTTGGTGGAAAATCTGCAAGAATTAAAATCACATCTTATATCGTTTCAGGAAAACCAATCACATATCATAAGTATAATTCATATTGCCAACATTATAAATTAAATATGCACCATGATAATAATTTTTACTTATAAAGATGAAGTAGATCAATAATGTAAGAAAAAGTATATTGAAATTATTCATGATTAATTTTCCATCACCCTAATAAACATTTATAATGAAAATAGGTATTGAGATGTTACCAATATAAACATCATATAGGTTAATATTGTTAAGCACCCAGCTGACACTTTCCTTCATACAAAAAATGGAGTTCACTGTGAAGGGAAAAAAAGACAAGTTGGAAAGTAATTATTATAAATAACTTATACATTCAGATAAATATATAATCATATCACCACATTTAACTAGCAAGCCAATGAGTCAACATTTCTAAAAACCTATTTATACACTATGATCTCAGTTTTATTTGAAACATGATCATCTTTGTCAAAAATCAAGATCTTCAGCCCCTTTCAACTCGTAACCCTTGAAACCGCAACATATAATTGACAATGAGTAAACACGGGATTCCTCAGAAAAATTCCAACATTTGAAAGTAATTGGCCTTGACAGATCGGATTAATAGTCATTGCATAAGACACCACAACTAGAAACCATCTCCTTTGAAAAGTAAAGGGAAGTCTAATATCAGACGGAGTCAAAGTCATTCTTGGAATGGAAAATTTGTGCCCAACATTTAGCTCTGATAAAAGCTTTACTTCAATGACATGTTCTCCAAGTCATGTTACCAACAGTCTCATGCCATTACATAAACCACATGCCATTACATAAACCACATGAATGGTCAATGTTTCACATCAACATAATAGGAACCCCAATCTTCAGCTTCAATTCATGGCTCGGAACCCCAAAACATTTAACTCCATGCAAAACCTTAGGCATGCGAACTTCTCTAAGCAAGTCACTATCAGAGTCCAACTTACATGTTCCATAAGAGATGAAATAAGTCTTCATATCAGATAGATTTAATGATACCATATAATCGTTGACCATGTCAACAACATCTAGTGTAGGTGCAAGAATTGCTCTTCCATTTAAATAAGATGGAAGGTCACATTCTTCTGAAAAATTAGGGTACATGTTGTTAAGAATAGAGGCAAGGGTATTAGGAGACTCATGTATCAATAAATCATCTGGTATGTCGATTGTAGCATGCCCTTCATTTGATCCACCTAAAGTACAATCACGAAAATTTAAAATCCAATCTAAAAACTTCTTCAACTCAGAACCATCTTCAGCCTCACCAACATTTTCAAGACGCATGTTTTTTTGTCAGTTTAAGCACTTGACAATACTCCCACAAATAGGATGAATTTATTGTTGCATGCATAGTGTCCTGCCTATTCCCCTTTGATATCACAGGTAAAATATGCCAAAAATCACCACCGAAAACAACACTTTTGCCACCAAAAGGTTGATCATTGGGGCATCATCCCAGATGATCATTTCCGTTCTCTCTATGAGTTTAGCTAGAGGACTTCATTGTTTTATATTGCAGGTCGATTCTTCATTTGCATTAAGGTGAATAGCGCAAACCTAGGAAATAAAAACTAAAGCATATTAGAAAACAAAGAAACATATAATTATATCAAAGATAATATAAACCATCATGTGAGAGTGCAATTTACCATTACTTGCCGAAGAGTGAATTATTATAAATAAATTTATATGCATATAAATATATGAAGGGTATTTAACGAAATTTGAAGAGGAAACCTGGAGTATGTGATGTTCTTCCTCTTAGTAGTAAGAGAGATGTGATTCCACTTGAAACAACATTGAGTACAATCTCTTCTCTTGATCTCAAGGAAGTTGACAAAGTCTTCCACACAAATGTCTTTCCCGTTCCACCATAGCCATATAAAAACCAAACTTCCGATCTCCCTTATCAGTATTTACTACAACATAATTGTATCATAAATGCGTCGCTATTCATTCGCTAAATTAGAAAAGAACCTACAATGTTGCTTGGCCATAATCCTTTTCTCATATGGCAACTCTTCATTTATCAAACTGTCATCTGTATTTGAGAAGAAAACATTTTCAGGAAAAGGCATTAGATTATAATCATGAAGGCTCTTCCCACAAATGTGCAGATTTTTCAATCTCCATATATTTTCTGATCTCATCATCATTCAATTGAAGATCTGTACATAAGAACTACATTAATAATTTGTGTTTAGAATTTATAAAGATAAATTGTGTAACTTAATTAGAATTTGTTTATAAACTAAACTAGAAAGAGCCAATAATACACAATCAATTTGAACACTCATTACTTGATTGGTTCAATGAATTTCTTCTGTTGTACAATACATCATCTGAAAGATACAACTAACATCTATCCCAAATAGTTTCAAGTCTGGATAAAGAATCTGACAACAATAATGTTACAAAGAGGTTTCACAGTGAATGAGCAGAACCCTCATTGACTTGCTTCAATTATCCCGTCTATGTATTTCTCAAGCAAGCCTAGAGCATAGCAAGCATCTCTAAAGCTATCATACTGAACTCCATTTACAGTCTTCAATTCTTCATAACTAGTTGGGCCATGCACAATACTCAGAAGACTTCTCAAAAAGTAACGCTCACCTGAACCAAGACGTTGAAAATAAATCTGACCAATAGAGAATCCAAACTACCTCAGGATATTTTTGTTTGAGTTCATCCACCCAATAAATTTACTTTCTTTAACAGATGGTCAATTGACAACCACATCAACATGATCACCTTTAGAATATATCACACGCTGCTCATTTAAGAGATGAAAGCTCAATCTCTCAACTGAAATATCTCTATAATGAATGTTAAATCCAAAAATTCTCCAAGTAGCCTCACATGCCGAAACATATCGATAGTCACAATACATATTAATTTCATCAATTGTATCACCCCGAGTATCATCTGCAGTGCTACAGAAACCTATAATGATGCGATCATGACCCCCTATTTATATACTTGAATAGGTACTTTATCGATCTGGATTGGTTACACCATTCAACATTTATATGAACACCACACTTCAGCAACAAATCTCGGTTGTGGGGAATGACATACCTTTTATCAAGTTCAACACCATTCTTTTGCACTTTTCTTCCATCATCCCTACGCTAATAGATGGGGTAACCACATTGATCAACAACATTATGTTTCACAAACTTTTTAGGGAAATATTTTGTACATCGTCCATTGGCCATGCATGGCGATTTTTGTTTAAGTGATCACAAGGCCCATGCATCATTAAGTCTCTCACATCAGCATAATATTTACGATCCTTTTTTCATCAGGAATTTAAGCTGATATTATTTTATCAATGTCGGCTGGAGAAGGATGCTTGTCTTTTAGCCACAACAATATTTGGGGGTGAGGCAATCCACGTATTTGGAATTCAACTGTGTAAATAACTGTAGACAAAGGATGAAAAGAAAATTAAGTGATATTGACCACATGAATTGATAACAATGAAACTAAAGACAGAGAGAGAGAGAGAGAGTAATGACACATGACATATTAATTAATATATTATTTGTTTTAATTTCACCAAACACATTATTCTTCCTCAAATCCTTAATGAGGAGATCCAACTTAACTTTAAAAATTTGACATATAATGTCTTGGTGATCTTCTAGTCTTAGACCTCTGTCCTCAACAAATCACACAATCTCTTACCATTTTGGATTACATGTGACTGTGATGAAGAGGTCTGTATAGTCGGACCACCTATATGAGGCCATTGCATCTTGGTAATTTTACATCCTATTACGTGCACTGCAAGTGAATAACTCAAGAAGTACAACACGCAGGTCAAGTTTCATAATATTTGTTTCACCTCGTACCACAACATTAGCTACCCTTTATACACTCACATCATAATTCTTTCTAATGTGTCCAAATAAAAGCCGAGCATGATGACTCAATCAGAGTGTGACCATTGACAACAAACCACTGGAATAGACGCCTACACCGTAAAATGTCTGTAGATTATTTCTCCCTCTCTTGCAATCTAAAAGAGAAGAATTCTTTCTATGTAATAGTTTTCCTCCCATTTGATGATGACGGTGCTGTTTGGTTTCGTTTCATATATGTTTTGAACCCATCTTGGCCTAATGGAAATAGCAAGAGGTATTGAAGATCAAGATAAGAGGGATTAAGCTCATTCATTTGCTGTAAATCTCCTGACTTTCTTTCCACAACTATATCTCTATTGGCTCGTGAAATGTCAAAGTCACCTTCTATTACAACAGCCACTTCGTTCTATATAGGTATGTTGTAGTGCTGTCCATCTTTACTTCCTTTTCCAATTAGCTTCTATTTAATGTCTACAACATCCATCTCATTAAATCCATGCCTCGCCATTCTAAATGACTGTGCATGGACGTTATGCTGATCAAGCATATTTTGCAAATCAATGACTATTCCAGCCTATAGATTATTTATTCCAAGCTAACATAAGAAAATGACAACTTAATTATAATATAGTAGAAGCAAATAAAAAAACAAAGGATAAAAAAATAGACCAAATAAAATTAAAATTATGATCCATTAATATGTACCTAAATGCATTCACTCTATTAGCCACCCCATCATTAAGATCGATGATATACATCTGCGAAAATTTGGGAGCTTTCCCTTCAGGTGGAAGCAAACTCGCAATCAAATGATGGTTTTGACCACTTAATCTAAATATAGGTGGGGTTCAACCATTGTTGATATCCTTATCGATGTTACCTCCCAACGAAGTGAAACAAAACATACTATTATAAGCAAGAATGTTGTCTCTGAAATTTTTACTCCTTTCATCAGTTCCAAAAATCAAATCATTAAGGACTGGAGTTGGATCTTTCATCAAAGAAAGCTCTACTTTTCCTTGATTGCAGCACAAACTAAACTTCAAATTTTTAGCTTTGTAATGTTTACCAATTCTCTCAGGGTACCAAAATATAGTGCCACAGTACTGATAGGTATATGTAGGATTCCCAATATTATAGTATTCTTAAAAAAAAAAACACATGAGGATATCACAACTAGCAAAATAATAATAATAAAAAGCATAGCAAATAATTATCCAATAACAGAGAATTCGACATGCTAAAGTAAAATTATGTAATTTAATAAAGACAAAAAAGGGGAAAAATTTAACATAATAGAATGACACATTCTTATAATACTTTGACATTAATAAGATTTTTCGATATCTAAAATAATATCGATAAAGTAAATAAAATAATTTAAAAATAATAAAACCATGAATAGAACATTCGGCATTCAACGTTCAAATTATATCTAAAAATGAATAAAAATGAATAATACATACTTGTAACTAATTGATCGGCCTCCCACTCATTATTATCATCTGCTACCACAAATTATTTCATAAGTAAGAAAGTATAAGTAGTACCAAGTAGTAATTAATTCTTTAAAACATTTATGCTGAATATGAATACCAACCATCAGAATTGGTACTAGCTGCATCAGTCTCTACAATATCATTAAACATTTCTGCAAACACATTTTCTGAGAAGGGAAATAAAACATTTAATATATCTTTATTCAATGAAACAACGTGCATAATTAATGACAAAGAGGGGATATTTAAATTACCATAATTTGAAGTAGTATCTGGAATGTCAACAGGCACTGTGTAGACACTGTCATTAGTCTTCTTTAAACAAAAAAAAAAAAAAAAACTTTTATAATTGAGAGGAAAAAATAAAATTGATGTGAAATAGTCAATAATTAAATTTGGTATACTACTTAGATATAAGTTATTAAGACGACTGTTTAGATACTTACGCATATTTGATGCATTGTCATTAGTGTCATAACTAAAAGAGAAGCTTGGTCCAACGACATTGACACTATCAGTTTGATAATGTGATGCATCGATAGTAAACAGATTGACATGAATTATTAGTAATATTAAAGTATCATTACTTCATAATATTAATGAGAAATAATAATTATTCCATGACCGCGTAACTAGGAGGAAATACGAAGCATATATTAGATAAAAAGAAGAAGGGAGAGATTTCATCCATACTTACTATACAACATAAGAAACTCACAATTTGAATGATTCATTTTGTCTAATGTGAATTGACACTAAAAAAAAGGTTTATGCAATTGCTCTTGAACTTTTGAGTTTCGACTATAAGAAAGAGATAATATAGATATGTAGGAACTGGACATTTGATAGCTGAATAAACAGGGTTGTGCAAATATAATAAATTCAGATTTGAGTGATATCAAATAAGAAATATTGCATCTATCTATTACTCTATTGCATAAATGGTCACTTAAATGAATAAATATAAATTCATAGTAGTTAACAAAAACATACAAAATCTTTACGTGACTTTGTTAAATTATATGGTAGTATAATTACCTCGTTCGACATAATTGGTTGTAATATTTCTAGCAATCGATAGATTTCTAGTCTGAAGATTCTTTTGGCTCAATACTCTATTTGAGGAACCAAAATATATTTTGATAGAATGATTATCAAGAGACTCCTTAAGCCGGGCAACATTTCCTGAACAACAGACAGCGTATGAAACACATGTAAAAAACAATATTTTTATGAAGAAACGCATGAATATGAAATAAAAATTATAATTAATTCATAGAAAGATTACATATGATGAATATCTTAGTAGGGCCATTCGTCACATCAGATAAAGGTATCAACGAGGTTGAGTTTGACCAGGTATTAAATGAAGTATTATTTGTAATAGTGCGGAGAATGTTTTCGTCATTAAGAAGTCGCAATTTTTAGAATCTGAACTTGAAGAACCTCAAGGATAAGAAATATAACAAACCATTATCATGCAATTACGTAATATTTAAAACAAATACTTTAGATACAAAACAATGAAACATGAATAAATCGAAGTATTCAACAATTTAGAATATAAAAGAAATAAAAAAGAGAATGAATGCTATTAAAGAAATTAAGCACTTACTAGTTTCATCCCGCGGTCTCCCACTACCAGTCAAAATTGTAGTTGACTTAGTCAACTTCCTCATTGAAAACGAAACGGGTAAAACACCTACATTAACGTGTAAAGCAGGATTTAAATGTAAGATATCATAACTAAAATGAATGAACACTAAATCCTGTAATTTGTTTAAAAACATAAATTTCTTAAAAGTGCAGATTGATGACAATGAGGCTCGGTTTTTGTCTTGTTGCCCACATTTTGTCGTGTGACAGGTGGCGCAACCACACATGATAGAATCTTACACAGTGCGGATGCATAGGCCAAAATTTTATGCACAATTTTCTTCATATTTTTTGAGAGGTTGAGGCACCTTTTCTCATGTTTTCATTAAACAAAATTCCAACACTAAATACATCTTCAATAACATATCAACTTGAGGGAGGAAGTTACAACGTCCAATGAACATAATAGTTAACTATTCAAATATATTGAGTAAAACCATATGGATCAATTAAAGCATGTTGAAGCCTATGTCATTCTAGAAAATGTAGGACACCTTATAATTGAGTTAACCGTGAGGAATGAAATAAAGGAAACCATAGGTATTTGTAAAACAAAGTGTTATCAATGAGATGTAAGTTTTCTCTTTGTAAACAAAATGACATTTTGTGGAGATCGGAAGTATTTCTACATGTCAATGTAAAATAATATCCAAAATAAAAGCAAAATAAGTATGAATAAATATAGAGTTAAAAAAAAGAATAATTAAGCCATAAAAGAAAAAAGCTAGAAACAGATTGTAAAAGTTAGATAATTCCTATTTACAATGAATTACATTGCACATAAAAAAGCTGGGAACACATTGCAAATTAAACAATGTGTAATAAAGAGATTGCAAATTTCAGTTGTTGGCATTTACTAATAACATCAGAGCAAAAACATTGGTCATTCGCATCACTGTAGAAGAGAAAACAAAGAATGAATGTAAAGCAAAAGTGTAATGCCTCAAGTTTTAAATACCCAGAACGTTAGTTAAATCTTCTTCTAACAACTTTTCAAGCAATCTGAACCATCAGGTATAGCCAAAACTGGCGCCGTTACCAATCGATTCTTCAACACTTTGAAGCTCTGCTCGCATTTATCAGACCATTGGAATTTAACATCCTTTCGAGTCAATTGAGTCAAAGAGCCTGCTATCTTAGAGAAACCTTCAATAAATCGCCAGTAATAACCATCTAATCCAAGAAAACTTCTGACTTCTCCAACGTTAGCAGGTTTTGGCCAACTCATTACAGCCTCCACCTTGGAAGGATCCACTTCGATTCCTCTAGCTGTCACAATGTATCCCAAAAAGCCAACTCGCTCTAGCTAAAACTCACATTTCTTAAATTTCGCATATAGCCTCTCTTCTCGTAGGGTCTCCATGAATAAAAAGGATGAAAAATTTATCTAAGTGTTGATGGAAGATCCTATTCATTAGGTCCATGAACGCCGCAGGGGGCATTAGTCAGACCAAATGGCATTATTGTAAACTCATAATGCCCATAGCGGGTCCTAAATGCCGTCTTGGGTATATCCTCCATCTTAATTTTTAGTTGGTGATATCTTGACCTCAAATCGATCTTTGAAATATACCGGCACCCTTCAATTGATCAAATAGATCCTCAATCCACGGGAGTGGGTATTTATTCTTTATTGTCAGCACTCCCCATGGTGATACACTAGGCCTGATAAACCCTTTCTCTAATAATTCCTCCAACTGTATCTTCAACTCTTGTAACTCCTTAGGTGCCATGTTGTATGGAGCTTTAGAGATAGTTGCAGCCCGTGGTACCAGATCAATTGTAAATTCCATTTTCCTTTCAGGCAGGATGCCTAGTAGATAATCTGGAAATACATCAAGGTACTCTTGTACTACTGGTACCCTACTTAGAACTACTTCCTCAGAGGTCGCATTTTGCAGACTCACCAAATACCCTTGATAGTCATTCTTCGAGAGTAGTTTCTGTACCTTCATAGCCAAGATAAAGTAGGATAGTGCCTTAATCTTGGACCCATAGAATTGAAACTCCTCTCCTCCAGGTTTGTGAAAAGTCACTTCTTTTTCATGGCATATAATTGTTGCGGGGTTCTTACTTATCCAGTCCATACTAATTATGATACCAAAGTCTTTCATATCAGTTACATATAGATCCACTCATATAACCATTCTATCAAAATCTATACGTACTGCCCTCCTAATGGCAGGCAAGCCTCAAGTATATTATCAGTCTTTTCACCTACCATGTTTATTCTAGCTAGGCATGCAGTGGATATGAAAGAGTGGGTAGCACCAGAATCAATCAGGATATAAACAAGGATACTAGAGACAGTTAGTATACCTACAACAACATCTGGGTCCTCAATAGCTTCCTCATGGGTCATGGCGAATACTCTAGCCTTGCCTTTCTTAGCCTGTTCTGCATTCTTATTCTGCACTGGATTCTTTGCTGGCATACTACGACATTCATTTACCAAATGGCCATATTGCCTACATTTATAGCACACCTTCTTACCCCACAAGCATTCTCCTCAATGAAACTTCTTACACTTGGGGCATTAAGGAATTGTGTCACCAGTCAAACCCCTACTTAGTCTGGCGTTTGGCATTTTATGTTGAGACTGGCCCTTGTTCTAATTCTGTTTAGGATACTTCCTCTTCATTTGATTATTGTGAGGTTGCTGCCCTCCAAATCTAACTCCTGAAAAGGCAATTATTTGAGCTTTCTTCACTACTTCTCGATAGGTAGGTAGCTCAAGGACACTCATGATCTGCCTAATCTCCAGGCGTCCTCTCAAAACGCCTCGCCTTCTTTTCATCTGGCTCAACCAAATGCAAAGCATAGCGCGAAAGCTCCTCAAACATTCTTTCATAATCAGTTAAGTCCAGACCAAGCTAAGAAATTCCATCTCTTTAAGATCCCTGAGGGCCTAGGGAAAGAACTTCTTAGTAAGTTCAGTCTTGAACTGACTCCAAGTTAAGTTCTGCTATTCTTCTTCAGTTCTTGTACGTGACACTGAGTCCCACCAATGGCTAGCCCTTCCGAACAGTATAAACTCTGTGCACAAAATTTTTTAATCTTCAGGACATCAGATGTGCCTGGAGATTTTCTCCTGAATCCTCAACCATTCCTCGGCAGCCAAAGGGTTATTACTGCCATCAAAAATGGGTGGAAACTTCCGATCTCAATTACCGGTACTATCGGAGCAACTTGAGGAGCTACAGGTGCCGGAGCTTGTGCATGAGCCTGAGCTTGCCCTAGTTCTCGGACAGCTTGCAATAAGTCTCTGATGATGTTAGCTTGGTTGTTGCGTGCCATTTCCTTTACAAAATAAATTTAAAAAAAAACTCTGTGATATCTTGAAAATAGTCTTGAAAATAAGCACAACCAAAAATAGTAATAATATAGGGTAAACTCAATGTAGAAAATGAAAAGATCTTTTATTAATAATTTAAGAATCATTCAATGAGGAAATAACAATAATGAAATGAAATACAACTAGGCAACTGAAAAGAAACAGCTACTACTATATCTACACATTATCATCACTATTAGTAACGCAAGACTCTGGCTCAGACACCATTTCCGGTTCAGGCATCACCTCCTCTTCCTGCTCAGGCATCTCTTCATCAGGCATCTCAACGGGTCCTGGCATTTCTTCTTCCTGTTCATCCTCTTATTTCAGATCCTCTTCCTCTAGATCCTCTTCTGGATCCTCTTCCTCTTGATCTTGAGTATTTTGTTGCTCCAGAAGATGTTCCAAGCGGGATTAAAATATTTTACCAATGTCTTATAGTAAAGGCCCAATGTGAGATCTAACTAGTCTACATGCTACAAATCCCAATGTATGTTATTTGCAACTTTATGATCTAATCCGGAAAATGTGTCGATCAAATCATTAACGACATCGGTATCATCTCTATGATACCCCCAGAGAGTAGCCTTCTCCAGAGTTGTGTAAAAGTGCTGAACATGCTCCCCAATGGTTTCCTCGGGATTTCTAGCAAATTCTTCATATGCCATTCTAGTCACAGTAGCAACTCTAGGTTCCCCTCCGTGTGCCATATCTGTAATCCCAATTATTCAAAATCTATCTTAATGGGGTTCTCTTAATTTCTTAAGCTAAATTTGAGGACTAAAGGAAAATATTTTATAAAAATACATTATGCTCAAACTTTTCTAAATTCTTTTATCGGATACAATGTCTTTATTCTTTATTTCTCAATATATCTAGTTCTTTCTAAAAGTATTTGAAAGTAATTTCTGGAATCTTAAACTTTTTCTTTACCTTGGAGCTGGCGGAGCGGATAGTGGCGGAAGATCTTTTTTTTTTTTTTGAAAAATCTGTTGTTTTCTTTCTAAGTAATTTGAATAGTGCACAACTATCAGCTCCCAGGTATGGAGGGGGTCATGTGGAACGTTTAAGTCCCTTTCCAGCCTTAGACAGTTTAGGTCTTGAACAGAGCCTTTAGTTTTGAGACTATTCATCTCAATTAGAATTCTAACAACAAATAAAATAGCAAAATAATTTTTTTTTTAAAGTCTACAGAAACGTAAGCCTGGCTCTGATAAACACCCGAAATGTTAGCTAAATCTTTTTCTAACAACTTTTCAAATAATCTGACCGCTTGAAATTATTGGGTAAAGTGCGGAAATTCTTATAAAATAACAAAATTTGTTCTTTGTACAAATCCCCAAATCAAATGTATTAAAGTCTTGATGATAAAATCTTAAATAAAGTTGAAATTAATAAATGACTGTTCAATAATCAATATCCACCACCATACGCGGCACCGGCTCCAAAATCTGAAAATTTATCAATTTATAAAAGGGGTGAGCATTTCATAGAAATACTCAGTAGGTTCAGTGCATATAACAGTCAACTTAAATAGCAATAACACATATAAACATGTAATTAATTTCTCAAATACAATATCTAAATTCTCAGATAAAATCGTACATTCAAGATGTACGTTCTCATGCATTATATTGCAGTGGGTTTAAAGGGATGGGGAAAGAAGTGACGCAACGGGAAAGAAGGTTCCGGCGAACCCACTACTACCGGGGGGAGAGACTTACCAGCTTGAATGAAACAATATGCAGGAGTCTATGGGGTCTGAATTATTTGTTTGTGTAAGAGATGAGATTGAATGCCTTATTTATACTAATATTAGGGATGATGAAAAAGGGAATGGAAATAAATTTTGGAAGCAAACTGTGGGATTGAGTGTAAGAATGGAGGGAAGGTTAGCTGGATTCTTGGATGTAATAGGCATTAATGGGGTGAAGGAAGGTAAGGAGAGGAAAAGACTCGATCTTGCCAAAAATTTTTATGTAAAATGGCTGAAGATTTGTTGGGATTGATCAAAATTGATTGAGGAGAATGATTGGTTTGCAGAATTTATGGTGATTGGCCTAATAATTTATTAAGTGGTCTTTCAATTGATCTAGGAATTTCTTGCGTTTGAAACGAGTGCAAAAATTTTGGGCTTTAATGCTTAAATTAGATGAGCGCGAGTATAACATTGTTTATTGAAAGATTATAGCGACTTTACAAAATGTGTTTACAATTTTTATCAAAAATTTTAGGTCGCTACAAATAGAGCAAGGAATTTCATTATGGATGCAGAGTAATTCAAGAAAAAAATTTGTACTAACCTAACTATTGTGATATGGAATATTTTGGTTGTGTGTAATGCAAGTTTCTATTTTCTCTTAGCCTTAAAGTGAGGTTAACCATTGATTATATACCTCATTATGGGTGGTTATGAATCTGGAACCGTTTATGGTATGTTACATTAACTGTCCTCCAACCGCCGTACCATCTGGGCACGAGGAGAGGAAGAATAACTACTTTAGCAATCAACTGTGTGGTCGTGGGCATTCATGTTAGGATCATGGGTTATTACGACATGTTCATGGTCAGTGCCAATAGTCCCCACGAGGAGTCAAACATCGTAGAGAAAGTGTTCGAAGTAAAATGGAGTTTATTTTCGGTTTGCTTTTATTGGGTGTTTTTCGTGCATGCTTCATTATATCGATAGACCCCACGGCCAAGGACACTTCAAATGCCATTTAGGTTTGCCAGCTATCAAGGTGGCGTGTAAGGGATAGAAACACGTGGCATCTTATTATTGGAGCACACTGCCCGGTGCCAGCTTTCCCGTACGCGATGTTCAAAACCCCATTAAGCCCTCATTTAACAAAGCATGTCGTTTGGGTTCCTTTTCGATTTTCAAAAGGGAGGATGACATTGAATTTCCGGCGGAAAGAGACCCATTTCATAAGCCCAAGGAGCGCAACCAACAAGATCACCCTATCCAGATACTTTCTCTCATTCCCAATCTTTCGTGTGGCTGTTATTATCTTGGATGAAGATAGTGATAAGACTTCCATTCATTTATCCGGCCAGAAATCAAAGTCATCTTCTTCTCCTTCAACCCTTCTAGTAGAAATCCCCAAGGGAAAATTAGTTAGTCCACTTCGTGGAACGCCGACCTCCCATGAGTTTTGAAAGAACACAAACTGATATGGAAAATAGTGAACAATCGTCTGGGCAATCTGGTGATTATTCACAGAGTGAGAACCCGGGTCCAATGATGGGGATGCCTTTATTAACCAGCACCTTGAAATACCAAAAACTGGAAGAAGAGTTGTCTCTGTACTGGTGGTCCTCAGACTATGAGTTTCAGATTCCAGGGAATAAGGAGCTTCTCCATCAGACGTGTGCTCTTCCAACGTAGAAATTTCTCTATACCTTGACTGTATAAAAGCATGTTTAAATGTCCATTTGTACCCTTTCATAATTGTTTTAGAGTATGCGAACATTGCTCTTGGTCAATTCGTCCCGAACGCTTGGAGAATGGTTATGTATTTCTTGTTGCTGTGTAAAAAGAATAGGATAAACCCTTCACTAGACTTGTTTCAAACACTCTTTACCGTAAGGAGAAATAAGGACTATGATGGGTATATGGCAATTTACTCTAGAAAAACCTTCAAAGTCCCTAAGAATCCCACTTCACATCTAGGCCTGAAATCTCAATATTTCTTTGTTAGACCAAAAGAAGGGGAATTTAGCTTTTCAATCCTTTGGAGGGTTCCTCGACATAGGAGGAGGTTTAGGTCACCATCACGGATGGATGCCTCAGTCCAAGAGGATTCAGACACTTTGAAAGCCAAACCGCGACTAGGGGCTGATATGATTGAAGTACTTAGCACGGCCAATTTGGTGAGAGCCATGCTACTGGAATTGAGGGGTGATCATTTTACTTTGAAATGCATTGAAATGCTTTGCTTTTGTTTTTCTTAAGATATAACTCTACCCGCCTTCTCTATTATGACATGATTCTTGTTTGGCAGAAGGAATGGAGTTCAACCTTGGCAACATTGAACCTTTGTTGAAGAAAAAGAGTGAAGAGGCGAAACAATGAGCCAATCAAAGAACGCAAAACCAGCTGAAGAGAAAAAACGCAGAGGGTGGTAGCTCGAGACCATCCAAGTCTGTTCTAGCTGATGCCAACAGGCCTTCTACCTGCCAATCCCCGTCGAAACAACTTCCCACCGGCTCTAAAACCTCGCGGAAAAAATCTCGGCCCTCAAACGAAGAATGCTCGGTTATGACCAACAGCGTTGATCGCAACCTAGTTAACAACTTAAAGAAGAAACCCTAGAAATATGTCCTCAATAACTCGTTGTCTGAAGTGAGACAAGTACAACCCTAACTAGGGCCTTCTCAATTTGAACCCTTAAGATCTTCTCTCAGCTGTCATGCTTCTTTTTGGTCTGTAGTTCTTGTCTATGTAGGTGTCTTAGGGAGAGCATTGTGAGAGGTTGGAAGAAGAATACCATTCATTGCCAAGGAGCTGGATGATGCTAAGAAGAAGATTGGAGAAAAAGATTAAGAGATTGACCATCTCAAGAAGGAGAAAAGAGAGCTAGAGAGCAAAGCTGATAGGCTGGCGAAGGCGGCTGTTGAAGAGTTCAAGCAATCTGATGACTTCAAGACTTTGATGGAAGATTATGGCAAAGAGGCCATCGACTCTTTTAAGAAATCTTTGGAATTCCAAAATGGTGTAAACTTAGTGGGTGTAGAATCTTTGGTTGGTTGTTACGGCAAGCTTCGCAAGTGGCTTCAAGCCAAGTATCCCATGGTAAAAACTGAGGATTTCGAGGGCTTTGCTCAAGCGGAAGCCCTTGCAAAAATAAAAAACCAAGACGCTGAGGAGGACATGGGAGAAAATGGTGAGGAAGTGAACCAATCTAGTGATTATTCTAGCCTAGTCAAAGAATTATCAGTCGCTCATGACGACCTTTTGGAGTATTTCAAGGCCTACTAGCCTTTTTGGGTCCCTTTGTGGGGATGTAATAAAACATCAGTACTTTTTCACTTCTTTGGACCTCCCTATCGATGGATTCTTATGCTCTATTTTCACCAGGTCTCTAAATTTGATTTTTATGCTTACCTCTTAGTTCTTGCATGTATTTAAACTCTATGCTAACACCTGAAGGGATTTAAATGATAAAGCACAAACCCATTATGATCACAGGATCATACGAAATGCAGGGATTTAAATGCTGAAGTGCAAACCCATTATGATCACAGGATCATACGAAACGCAAGGATTCAAATGCTGAAACGCAACCCCTTTATGATCAAAAGATCATACAAAATGCATGGATTTAAATACTGAAACGCACCCTTTATGATCAAAAGATCATACGAAATACAAGGATATAAATGCTGAAACGCAAACCCTTTATGGTCCAAAGATCATACGAAATGTAGGGATTTAAATGCTAAAATGCAAACCCTTTATGATCGAAAGATCATACGAAATGCAGGGATTTAAATGCTGAAATGCAAACCTTTTATGGTTGAAAGATCATATGAAATGGAGGGATTTAAATGCTGAAACGCAAACCCTTTATGATCAAAAGATCATACAAAATGTGGGGATTTAAATGTTGAGCAGGGATTTAAATGCTGAAACACAAACCCTTTTTGATCGAAAGATCTTACAAAATGCTAAAAAAGGCACTAACTAGTCAAAACAGCTGATCTTGTGGGCCTAGTCAGTAAACGCAGAGGGACGTCCTAGCCAACTAGCAGGGCCATTGTTTTGCCACCAAAATCAATTTTATAGCTCGACATGTCACTGTATATGACAGCATGCCCAAGCGTGTACGTGCTAGTGTATTGGCCAACTATATTGAGCTGTTGCTAGAGGCCATACCTTTGCTGCTACAGCCTCCAGGTAATGGAAACATTGACAAAATGCCCTTCAGCCATGAAAAAGTTTTTGGAATACCGACACAGAATAATGGGTACGATGGTCTATCTTATAGTGATTGTTTACTTGATTGTTTACTCCTCATGCTTTTGTGCACTGAGGGGGTAGTGCTATGTGCAGGTTTGATTGGCATATGTTTACAGTCAAATATATTGAGTCACTCTATACCCACCGCAATGTGGTCAAAGTTATTTAGGAATACAAGCCCTTATGGAGAAAGAAACTAGCTACGGTGATTTTGTACAGCATTTTGATCCATAGGTTAGCCGTGTGGGTTATTTGGTTGTTGTGTAATGGGTGATGTTTACAATAATTGTTTGGCTCTAAGCGCATAGCTCCGTAAGATTACTCTTTAGCCATTATTATGCTTTCTTGATGTGTTGTGCTGCCAATATGACAGCTGGCATGGCTTGTAGTTGGGCATGGTTTTGTTATTCAAGAATTGGGTTTGCTATTGTTTTTCAAAAATTGTTTCGTTGTTTGATGAGCTGGTTTTTCACTGCCTGGCATTGTATTATAGTAGGCCATTTTTAAACGAGGTTGACTAGGAACACTTGCAGTTAACTGCGGGCTGCTAAAATCTATATTGTACGTGAGGTTACAATATCTCGAAAACCAGTATGAACTTATAGAATCCAGGGGAACGGAACGTATACTAGTTTCTATAGTCATTCGCAATTCGGACGCATTGAGATGAGAACAACAAACGGTAAAGATGCCTAGCTTCTATAATCGTATGCCATTATGAGCCATTAAGATGAGAACACGTGGGTAGGCACGTGCCTAGGGATTCCTACGATTGCCTCCATTAAAAGGTAGTTCTATTTCTTGTTTTGTTATTTATAGGCTGGCACACACATATACATACACACACGCGCACACACACACATATATTAGTAATAAATAAACGAGAGTTGTACACGAAATTACTCATGTTGTGGCAGTTCGTAGCCATCCACATACAGAACTAATTTCATTTTGGATGTGATATCTCTCACTTTGTAATCTTGAATGATTGAATTCAGCCTTGTTGAATCAATATATATGCCTAAAATTGAAAAGATTATGGTGTGATCATCTATATATATATATATATATATTAAATGATAGTTTATCTGCCACAATTGCAATTTCATCTGGCGCAATTAGAAAATCTTTCTTGCTTGCTTATAATACGATGCCACACCAGCTGTCACTTTTAACAAAAAAAATGTTATAAATGTAACAGTGAAGGATTGAACTCATGACCTAAATGTTAAGAGTAACATGCTCTTAAACTATTATGCCAACTTTTTTATTTGTTAATAATTTTCATTTCTATATTACTATTCTCATGTGTTTTCACTCAAAGAAAATATTATTATTAACCACATATATACTTGAAGGCTAATTATATTGACAATACGTTTTTTTATTAATCTCACCAATTTTTCAAATTTACTAAAGTGGTCAAAATTAAAATAACAAAAATAACCTTCACATTCTTAACAATTATAATTTTTTTTCCCTTCCTATCTTCTTCCCCCTATGTCCACCACAAAAAAAAAAAACCTATTAATCTATTTTAATTTTTATAATAAAAAGCTATAAGAATAGAAAATAAAAATTTCCTTAAGCTTGTATAAAAATAAATTGCCACCAGCTATTACCCAAATTAATATGCCAGCTTTTCTACAATGTCTTAAGTCATTTTGTCTGCAGCATCTCTAAATTAATAAACCTACGAAATTAGATTTATGGAAGAAATAAAGAATCAATTTAATTAATATTGTAACTTCATACGAAAAGTAGAATTGACAAAATGCATTTCCCAATCCGGTTGGATCTCGGAATAAACATGAAAAATATGAATAGGTAACAAGTGAATACAGGTATGTACATACCTGATACGTATTATTAGACTGTTAACTATTAATATTACATAAGTTAGATTATATTAACGTAAAATATAGTAAAACATTAATCGAGTACAAAAACGAGTAACTATTAACATATATATTTTTATAGAGGATTAAATAATTTACTTTCTTGTCTTTTTCTCCATAGATATGAAACCTGTAAAATAATGATTGATTTCATATTACTATTCTCGCGTGTTTTCATTCAAATAAAATATTATTATTAACTATATATATACTTGAAGGCAAATTATATTGACACTACATTTTTTTATTAATCTCACCAATTTTTCAAATAAACTAAAATGGTCAAAATTAAAATGACACAAATAACCATCACATTCTTAACAATTATAAATGTTTTTCCCTCCTATCTTCTGCCCTCTACGTGCACCACAAAAAAATAATCAATCTATTTTAATTTTTATAATAAAAAGTTATAAGAATCGAAATAAAAATTTCCTTCACTTTGTACAAAAATAAAATGCTACTAGCTATTACTCTAATTAATAAGTCAGTCTTTCTACAATATCTTAAATCATTCTGTTTGCAGCGTCTCTAAATTTATAAACCTACTAAATTAGATTTGTAAAAGAAATAAAGAATCAATTCAATTAATATTATAATAACTTCATACAAAAAGTGGAATTAACAAAATGCATTCCCCGTTCCTGAATAAACATGAAAATTTTTATGTAAACAGGTATCGAGTGAATACGGGTATGTACATAGCCGATATGTAATGTACATACTCGATACATATTATTAGACTGTTATTATTAGATTGTTAACTAATAATATTAAATAAGTCAGATGATATAAAAGTAAAATATAGTAAAGTATTAATCGAAAACATAAACGAGTAACTATTAATATATATATATATATATATTTGTAGAGGATGCAAATAATTTATGTTTTTTATCTTTTTTTCTCCATAAATGTGAAGCATGTAAAATATCAAATGATTTCATGTTTTTATTTCATTTGATTTAATTATTATTGAAACCATTCATTGTTTTTTGCAATTTATGTAATGAATTTTTTTTAATATGACACATTGGGAATTTACCTCCCCATGCAATATACGGGTTGAATACTAATTGATTATTAATCAGTCTTGAATTCATAGATTGATATTTTAATTTGAAGAGGATAACAATGAATTTTAGCGAAAATTAGGATGAACGAAGAGGCATGAAATGTACAAGAAGAAAAGGAACTACACAAAAAAATTACTACCTCTATCTCTATTATTTGGTCTCATTTTCCCTTTTAGGATGCCCCCACATATATAGTCCCTTTTTGTATTAAAAAATATTACTTGTATTTCTTTACAAATCTATCCCTATTTGGTGCTTTAATTATACCTATCAATTTTAAATTTTACTCATAAAAAGGGTATGTCAGGAGCGTACTTTCTTATGAGGATAAAAATTTTTATCTGAACGGGTATCGAGGGAATACGGGTATGTATATGCCCGATAAGCATTATTAGATTGTTAAATAATAATATTAAATAATTTAGAAAATTTAAAAGTAAAATATAGTATAGTATTTGTCAATTACATTAGTGTTCTATTAATATATTATTAATAAAACATTAATTTAATGTGTCAAATCTAAATCAAAGCAGTATATTTATTGATTTCACTATGTAAATCTGATGACACATATCTGTTCAATATTTAATTATTCATTATTGTTGATTTTTTTCTTTTTGGAATTAGTCTTCCCGTACAAAGTACAAGTGAGAGGCTAGACTCATAGTTATAATAGTTGATTGTGATATGATTATTTGACTACTAATTATTACGACTTTATGTAGGTTGAACGTGTAAACTTGCATAACGTGTTTGGAAGAGACCAAAACTATAGACTTAGATATTTTACGACAAATATCGCATGGTAATTTGTAATTCGTATATCAATTCGTAATTTTATACAATGCAACTGGTATATTGTACTTTATTTATGAGATGATGCCCACACTCACACATCAATTTTGATATGAATGAGATCTAACGTTGCACGGGTGAAAAAATCTAGTAATAAATGAAAAGATTGTTAAAAATCTTAGCCCTTGTTCGAACCTCTTTATCAAAACACATTATAATCTCACCTATCACTGATTTGACTACTGATTTGACAACTACTCATTTATAACCACAAATTTCAAAGTTCTATTAAATCTACACCACTCATTTCACCTATTTATAATTTCTCTTTATAAATCAACTATCATAAATTGAATCAAACATGAACATGCTTACCATAAGCATGTTTTCTTCAAACCTACTTCCTTACATATGGGGCACAATGTAATTTCCCCATGCAAAATGACCAACATACAAACAACTATACTCCAAGTAATTGTTATGACTCCCGAATATCATAAACTAAAGAAAGAAATACATCCTAGCTATGACATGGCCGTTACCACCAAATTGACTTGAGAAGGTAAATATGTAAATGGGGCTTTCCCTCATAAGGTGTTCTGTCACAAGCTTTTGGCCAAGCTGCCGTAGCGGGAGATGTGGCTGTTCTTTGTGAGCAGGGCGTAGTCCTCTGCAATTTCCAGGAGAATATGTCTGGGGATAGATTGATGGTGCTCTTCGTCAAAGATCTCGTATGTAAAGACCATCTCCATTTCCTCCTGCGGGGTGGCAGGCCTGGGAAACAAGGCCATTGCATACTCAAAAAATACGTAACAATGTCAAGGGCGGTGTTCAGATGGAGCTTTGCATCACATGAATGATCTACTGGGAATATCCATTTAGAGTTCTGGAGGAGGAAATGCTGATATAGCATGTCTTCAACATCTCGCGACAATTGGCAAGGTCCACATTTTTGGATTTTGTGTGGAAAGCGAATATAGCGAGGTCTATTAGCACAAGGCTCACTCTTGGCCTTGCATTATCTGATTCTCATGTGCTCCTACCACGCTCCTACACCACAAAGCAGCTGGGGAGTGGCTGGTTGAGGGGGAAAACTGGGCTGGGAAATGCAGCGTGTACACCATGTACTCGTTGTAGTGAAGGAGACAGAGGATTTGGAGAAGGTTAGGAACATGGAAGATTCTGGGGATGTGGGAGCAGGTGTTTATATAGGCACCGGTGGGTTTACACCTTGATTAAAGTGTTAGCCAGATATGGAAAGAAGTTTGATGAGGTCAAGGAGAATCAGTTTAATACTGTAAGTTTATGTGTTATGTTGATCCTGCATGCGTATCTTATGCCAGGATTTTGAATCACTCCACAGTGCAAATACTCATACAACTGGCCAGCGCGAATGGCTATCTGTTCCTAGTTTGGCTCGAATTACAACACTTGCACAAATTAACAGTGTATAGCCACTCTATCCATTGATGTATTCCAAACATATCGTACTTCAGGTTGCATTAATATGGGTTCTGTGCTACACAACAATAGCACACAACCTACAACCAAAGTTATGCCATCTTTGCACAATTCATACGTTAATTTGTTGTTCTACGTCATGTTCTCGTTCCTTTGTTTTATTTTGGAATTGCAGGTCAATCTCTCCCTCTCTCTCTCTCTCTTTCTCTCTCAATCAATCCAATTCCAATTAGTTTTTTTAAAATTGCTTTTTTATTAGACTTTCATATTTTGTTTGTTTAAGATTGATTATTTTCTCATTGATTGTTATGATATTATTGAAGCACAATTAATGTGTTGGGTCCCCCCCACCACAAATGGGCAAGACATGTAGTCAACGGAGCGCGAAGCGAAGTTTAGAAGATGGACCCTATAGTGACCAGTTTTCCTCTCTTTTTTTTTTTTTTTTTTTTTTTGCAGAAAAATTATGAGTTAAAAATATAGCCAAAAAAACAAGAATCCTATAATTATTCAATATTAACCGACAAAATAATAATTTAACTTCTTGAACAAAAAGAAATTACCCAATAATTCACCAACCAAAAAATAATAATAAACTGTGATAAATTTTATTTGTTTATTTTTTCTTTGAATGGTTTGGATTCTGAAAAAGAATTTTTGTCTAACATACTAATATTTGTAGACTCTCCGAATTTGAAATTAAGTATCTTTTTTCCCATTTTCTTGATAGATGAGAAACATGGAAGAAGATGATTAGAAAATATAGAGAGAATTTAGGAGATAAAGATTTTAAAATGATAAAAAAGATGCTTAAGAGAAATAAAGTATTCTTGAAAAAATGGGGTATAAATTATATAATAATATATATCATCAATAAAAATAACTTTTGAGGAATGTAGATGTTTTAATAGGCCGACGTAAAATGGACCATTTCGGATTCATACGTGTATAGGGAAAAAAAAGAAGGAAAAAAGAAAAAGGAAATTTCATGTAATTGGACTCCCTACCTTCTTAGGCCCTAGGCACAAACATCTTGTGCCTACCATCAAGTCCAACACACCCCCCATCCCCACAAAAAAAATAAATAAATAAAGGGCTATTTAGAAAAACACTCTAGAATTGCATTTGAACTTGAAAATTACGTACAAAAGAAATTTACTCTAAGATTTACGGCAAAAAGCACTAAAATACGGCCAAAGTATTGGAGATTGCAACGCATATGACCCTTTTCTGAATCATGCAGCCCATATAGCCCATTTTATTAGCATTTATTTTTTTAATTTTTCTTTTTAGAAAATATTTAAAGATTAAAAATTTTCACGATTTTTTAACTAAGACATAAATATAGTCACATAATGATTATTTGACATTTATTACATACGGGATTGAGAGTCAATTGTAAAATGTCACGTTCTTTGTAACTTTTTCAATCAAAAAGTCACATATAAATTAAAATTATACATTTACACAAAATATTGCGTGTCATGTAACTTTTTATTTTAAAAAGTCACATAATGATTTTTTCACTCTCACCCCATATGTGAGTTAGAGTCAATTGTAAAAACTCACAATACATATAACTTTTTCACTTAAAAAGTCCTACGTTTACATAAAAATTGCACGTCGTGTAAGTCTTTGTTTTAAAAAAGTGCATATGATTATTTCATATTCGCTCCATATGTTACTTATTCAGTTGTAAAAAGTCACATTACATCTTTTCTAATTGAAAAGTTACATAGAAATTAAAATCCTACGTTTATATAAAAATCACATGTCGTGTAACTTTTTTTTTTAAAAGATCGCATAATGATTATTTCACATGTGACGTAGAGTCCGTTGTAAAAAATCACATTACATGTAACTTATTTTTTAATTAAAAGGCGCATAGAGATTAAATTCATAAATTTAAACAAAAATCGCGTATCGTATAACTTGCCAAAATAAAAGTAACATATTGAAATAAAAATCACATTCAGTTTAAAAAGTCACATATCAAAAACTCACGCTTAATCAGAAAGTCACGTATATTTAGAAAAATATAAAATTACTTATTTAATTAAAAAAAGTCACACACATATATATAAGTCACACTTGAATAAAGAGTCGCATATTGCATTAAAAAGTCATACTAGATTAAAAATTCACATATTACATAGAAAAAGTTACGCTTAATTAAAACATCACATATTATATCGAAAAAGTCACACTTGGTAAAAGCATCACATATTATATTGAAAAAGTCATCACATATTATATAGAAAAAGTCACAATTGATTAAAATAGCACGTATTACATCAAAATTTTGACATTTGATTAAAATGTTGCATATTGCATTAAAAAGTCACATATTATACAAAAAAATCACACTTCATTAAAAAGCTCACATCTTATATTGAAAAAGTCACACTTTATTAAAAAATCGCATATTATATAAAAACGTCACACTGGATTAAAAAGTCACATATTATATATAAAAAATTACACTTGATTAAAAAATTCGTATATTTTGCATTAAAAAGTCACATATTACATAGAAAAAGGAACACTTAATTAAAACGTGACATATTACATTAGAAAACTCACACTTGACTGAAAGTCTCATATTATATCAAAAATCATACTTCTTAATTAAAAAATTGCATATTACATCGAAAATGTCACATATATTACATAGAAAACGCACACTCAATTAAAACGTCACATAGTTAAAAACCTCACATTTAGTACTTTTCCATATGTGATATTTTGATTTTAATTAAACGATAATGAAAATGTAACTTCTAAAAGTCATAAACCAAAACGAAGAAGGAATAAAAGCACCCAAAAAATAATAATAATAATAATAATAATAATAATAATAATAATAATAAATAAACAAAGGAAACATATGGAGATGAAAGACGCCAGAAAGCAGCCGTAAAATTACAGTCAGTAAGGCCATAATTAGTTTTAGCCGTCTTTTTCAATATTGATAATAAATTGTAGTATACAACTTAATTTTGCCCAAAAAAAAAAAAGAGAATTTAAACATAAACTAGATTATCATTCAATCAAAAAATTAAATAAAATAGATTGTTGCACAAAATAGTTTATAATTATATCTACCATTTTCAAATATATGAAAATACATTTTAAAAAAATTAAATATAGGGTTAAATTTGACCATTGGATTAAATGTATTGAGATTTATCACATAAAGATGATATCAAGTCTTATATGTTAATGTGTTTATCAATAGTTTGAATATGTTATTTATGACTTTTGTTTTAATTTCAAAGATTTGTTTCCGTTAATATTTCTCTTCTTGATGGTACACTATTGAGTGTTAGGAACACTATATAACGCAATAATTTATTTTTTCTCATTTCTAAAAAACATTAGTTTGCCTTGTAAATTAATTTCATATTTTTATTCAATTTTCTTATTTTAATTTTTTTTGTCTAATTTAACCACATAGTTACAAGCTCAAACTAATTGTACATGGATAACTTTTTAAATTTATCATATGGTGATTACTTGCTATGCCATTATCTCTTTAACTATTTATGAGACTAGATTTTTTTAATCACTTTCAACTTTTTTTCTCCCGTGCAACATTGGAATACTAGTACTAGTCAATAGTAATATAATAATATCACTAACTCGGCAAGAAAACAACGGCAATAATAATAATATATAAATTATAATGGAAATTAGTGTTTATTACGTAGTCTTCAAAAAAAATAAAAACGTCTTAGTGTTTATTGAAAGAACCAATTGAATGAATAAATTAAAAAATTTGGATGTCCAAGTAATGTGCGTGCAGCCACTGCCCTCCCTCCCTCCCCCTTTAATGCCAACTACCCAGTTAATACTTTCAATCGCGTTCACAATTGAGATAAATCTAAATGACTATTTTCTTGTCTCCCAGAATCTATATGTTTGGTTCCTTTCTTTATAGGATCTATCGTATGCTGACTGATGTTGTTTCCAAAATTTTACGAGTGTTAAAAGGTGAGCTGGTTGGGCGCAATCAAAACGTCAAAACCTTGTGAAAACCCAACAAATTCAGGCCCAAACATTGCCATAGATACACATACAAACATATATTGATTCTTATTACATATACATGCCTGCAGAAATTATCAAAAAAGCAGAACCAACCAATAGGGTTCAGCCAGCAGTTTTTGATGCTAACACAGACTGGACGAACATGACAAAAGCCAAAACCTAGACGGTGGGTTTCATGTGAATAGTCCTTCGAATTCCTCGGGGTAGCAGAGGACGTCGTCAAAGGCCCAATGAAGCTAATTCTCAACGGCATGTTGGACGGTGACATAACACCAACTCCAGCCGGTCATGTCAACCCACCACTCCATGATGGGCATATCCAGCAAGATTCACGAGGTGGATCTGTCAAGATCCGGTCGAAAAGGTAGACCTTGCTCTGAAAATCTCATGGAACATTTCTTCTTTAAATTTTAACTATATAAAATTGAGAAATTTTAGCAAGTCTACATAAAGGTAGACTTTACTCTGATATCACGCTGTAACGCCCCAATTTCTTTAAGTTTGGAACGCTATTAAAAGTCACATTTTCATTTTTGAATTTAACGAGTAAATTTTTTTTAAAAATAGATAAACTAATAAGGATAGAATATGTGCGGAAACATGATGATCATTTCAATTATATAACGCCCAAAATATATGTTTATAGTTGTCGACAAATGTAATTGTTCAAAATATAATACCAATAAAGTATTTAGCAAAAATTGCAATACATAATCATTTAGTCAAAACATTTAGTTGCCCCTGCTCGTTGCCTTGATCATAGTCGGCCCCTTAACCTGGAAAGAGGGAAAGTTGGGGTGAGCATAATAATAATAATATTATACTTTGTGGGGGCAAATCAATTAATCCATGTCAAACTAAATATACGAACATAAACATAACCCTACTCTTTAAACTTTACAAATTTTCCAAGTTGTACTGTGGGCCATCCCAATGGCCTACTTTTGACCCCGGACCAATTTGAGGTCCCTGACAACATACATAGCACTAGTAATCATAATTGCATGGTGGGCTATCTCAAGGGCGTACTTTTGACCCCGGACCAATTTGCGGTCCCTGGCAAACTCATTTTCATACATTCAAGTCACAACCATAATCAACACATAAGGAAAAGATAGAATCAATCAACTAGAATTTGCATAATGTAAACCCCACCTCAAAAGTCTTGAAAAATGCACTTAAAAGGTTATGCGGGCAATGGTGCCACTAAATCTTGGAATTCAAAGCCTCCTCATCTAGCAAATAAAAGTTTAGAGAAATTTAGTATGTTTAAATGATCATTGAAAGGAGAATATTAAACTTTATGGACTTAATTGAATGTTTTTTAGAGATGGCAACGGGGCGGGTTGGGGTCGGGTTTGGCTTCCCCCGACCCGACCTGACCGGACCCAATTTTTTTTACCCAGCCCCGATCCCCAGTTGAATCGGGGTTCAGGGCGTGGTCGGGTCGGATCGGGGATGGGGAATCCCTGATTCTACCCCGGTTTTCTTTTTTTTTATTGTTTTTTTGAAAAGTAAAATCAGATCCTATAAAACACATTATTTCCCTGTAACAAAAGCAAAAAATTTGTAAAAATAAAAAACGAATAGGCAGTAACAATTCTTTCTCTATAACAAAAGTAAACAAAGATTCTAATTTCTATCATTCAAAATACGAAATATTCATGCACTTAAATCAAATATTCAAATGTTCAAACATTCAATCGCACAATCCGATCTCCAAATAGCTTACGAGCAAGAAGAGTCCAACTCCAACTTGATAATAACTTGATAATACATTTTAGCTTAAACTATAAAACTCAAAACTTAATCTACTCAAAAGATTAAAAGATCTAACCAGAATCTGAAGCTCGGGGAAAAAATAACCTTACCAGATGGAAGAGCCGAATAGACAGTAGGGGGCAGCCGGGGCTATCGTCTCATCGTCGACGAGGGGAGAAGAAATGGTGGCCGGAGTTCGCGTGGTGGGAGAGGGTATAGAGGATTAGGGTTCGTTAGTGAGATTGAACCGAAGGGTGAATCTATGATATATCTGAGTGATTGCTGTTTATTTTTTTATTTTTATTTTTTTTTGTGATTCTGTTTAAACTTTAAGTTATTTAAATTATATTGTAAACACTTGAGTAACTAAGATAATGCTGCTCTTTTCTTACAATGACAGCCTTATTTAATGTTGTTTCGCTGGTGCCATTAAATTTTACTCTTCATTACTGGCTGATTTGTAGAAGGTGACTATGAAACTTTATGGAAAAAAATTACATCAAATTGTTTGCTTACTTGCTCGGCTGCCATGGTCATCAAATGTCGCTGCATTGGAAGATTTCTTGTTTAGTTGTAGGGATGGAGCCAACGTAGGCCGACTAGATGGGATTTTTTAAGGTTTAAAGCTCATGTGGCCGTGGAAATCTTGAAAAGAAGCCATTTGTAGAAAATGGTCAGTGGAAATGGAATGGGGGGCTGGGGAAGAAGATGATGTATATGTCTAATTACAAAATATTGCCCTTACTTTCGTTGCTCAATACTAACTTTCGAATTGGGCCCCAAAAAAATAGATAAGTTAGCCCAACAACCATTTTAAATTTCAAGATAGTATTTCATATTTATTTTAAAATGGATTAATAACGTTTCTCTTTTTCTTCTTTAATCGGTTTTTTTTTTAAAATTAGTGCAAGTTAACGTAGTCGATCACACTAAATTAGTAGGAAAAAAAATCTCTCTCAACTTGTGTAATTATTTAAGTGATAATAAATGTAGTGATTGGTGATATAAAAAATTTGAAATGTAATTTTTATTCTTAATATTATCATTAAAGGGTTGTGATTGAAACTTATAAACTTATATTATTATTGCAGTGGATGGACAACTCTTAATTCAAAAAATGGTTGACACTAAGTGTTCTGTCGATAGTCATTCCAATAGACTCAAGGAATGACAAGTACGTGACTGTATTAGTATTATTACATTGTGAATTGAGCTAAACGTAATAGAATTCATGTCGTCCCCATTCCAATTACATTTAATATAGTAAAATATGTTGTATAAATGCCTAATGCATGTACCACATAATTGATTCCACAATATCATCCTGGAAGGACATCACAATACTCATGTCGTGACCTTTTCTACTATCACGGCATGGATGACGTGATAAAAAAAATTATACACGATTCAAAAAAAAAATAGTTAGCTTACACATTTAATCTAGATTGACAATATACACAATTTTGTTCGCTATATACGTAGATCTAATTTAATGATGAAATTAAAATATTTGGGGTAATTTGTGATTAAAGAAAAGGGCTATTTAATGATGATGAAATGCTACAAAACTCTCATGAAAAGTGAAATTGCTTAAGGATCTATTTGCAAGTAATATACCTTTTAAACATTTAACAACTATATTCAGAGATATAACAAGGTACCGATCTCTAAGGATGTTTATAACATATGCCGTCATCTTCATCAACAATTGGAATAAATTCATCAATGAAAGGATCGGGGTATCAAATTACCAACACCAACTTTTGCAAGCAAATGAAAAATGATCTCCTGGTCAAAGGGATAAAATTTCACGCACTGGCCACTGATGAGCTACCTGAAAAGAGACAAATTACTCCTCATAAAGCCAACCCAAGCTCCTTTTGTTCCTCTATTTTCCTCAACATAAGTTTGCCTTACTAAAAATTAACAGGCATTCTTATGATGAAATTGAAGAGTAGAACAAGGACTACTTCTACATGATAGTCCAAATTGATTTTGCAGAGCAAGATCAGAATACTAACAATTCCATTTCCTTCAGGCAGATTTTTGCAGAACCAGAAGTGCCCAAGAATAGCCTAGAATTCCCAGTAGATTAAGACATTCAGTAGAAGGCTCCAAGAAAATAATGCAGCACCAAATTGCATAAGTAGAATCGCCAAGAAAAACAGCCTTTACAATCAGAAATTTCTCGACTAGAAATAGGGTTGGGCTAAAAAACGGCCAACCCGGTAAACCAAACAGTTCGGGCCGGTTCAGTTCAGTATTTTCAGACCACCGGTTGGTCTGCGGTTTCAAGTTTGTCGAACCGAACCTATTCCGTTCAGTTCGGTTCGGTTCGGTTAGCGGGTTTGACCAGTCAAACCAGTCAAGCTCGGTCAAAACCGAACCAGACCGACCCAGTTCGGTTTAGTCGATTTAGAGCTTTTTTTAATTTTTCCATCCCTTTAAATTCTAACTTTTCTATGATTTTTTGCCTCAAAATGTTTTTAGACTTCATTTTCCAGCTTTATATTCACATACCACAATGCCTATCATAAAATACCATTTTCTCAACCTAACATAGAGAGTTGAGAGCTATAATTTCAAAATTTCCTTAGAAACTTCATAGTGTTTGATAGTGGAGATCTCAACACAAATTCCAAATTCAACATAACAAATTTCAAATTTGACACACAATATCAAAGATTCAACTCAAAATCTCTATTTGAAACCCTACTCCATTCCGCCGCGCCGCTGCTATTCTCTTCCACCGGACCATCGAGCACCGCTGCTCCCTTGTTTTCGCGCGCCGCTACGTCCACCAATGCGCCCGCCCGACTGCCTGGCGCAGCCTACGCGACTGCTAGCGCTGCGCCTTAGCGACTGCCAGCTGCATGGCCGGCACTGCTGTTGCTGCCCACCGCCGCCCTTCTATCATCTCTTATAGCTTGAAAGTTTGAAACCCTAAATCCATCTCTCTGTGGCCTCTAGAATATATGATAATTGTTGAAACAACAACTAGAAACTGAAGTACCGAAGAATGGAAATCAGATTCATATAGAAACATATTACACCAATGAAATTATTGAAACATCAAGAAGAACGAATATATGAGCAAAAGGAGATTACATAATTACCTCAAAGTCGCAAATTTTCAGCAATTTCGAAACTGAATTAGTTAGTGGAATTAGTCATGAGAATACAGAGCAGTTTGAAAACCCAATTAGTCATTAGAATGAACTCGAGATTCGTGTATGATTACTAGACGAATTCTGAGATCAATTAAAGAGGACATAGCGGTTGTTGGAGCTTCGAACTTCTCAGACATCGCTACGACAAGGGAATTGACGATGGTTGGCGTTGTACTTGCGATGACAATTGGAAGCATACATGAATGGAAGGAGAATCAGCCGAAAAGTTTGGCTTCAAGGATGCCGACGAGAGCCAGGACGGGATAAAAGGGGAAGGATGAAAATAATTCTAGGGCTAAAAGAGAGACGGTGTTTATGGGGAAAATTTGGGAGAGAAATTTAGGCCCTTAGAAAATTATTGTAAGTATTATTTTATCTTTGTAAATTTTAATTGATGTATTTTATTTTTTATCAAAAAAAATTATCTTTTATATATATTTAAATATACACGGTTTAAATATTAAAGATGAGAATAATTTTCGGTAACTATTAACTTGTAAATATTTTTTATTTTGAAAATTTTCGTATTTTGAAAATTGTAAATGTTTATGACAGGAGTCTCTTACTATTTGAAATTTTAGAGCAATTCATGTCCTTATAAAATGTGATCTAATTTAATGGAGAAATGAGAACTACACCTATACATTTCTCTTTCCAAGCGGAAACAATTCTTTAGGAAAGATAAAAATCACTACATATGTTTTTTTGTTGAGAAAAGAAATTTTTGCCTACGAATCGCATTTTATATGTAGAAAATTTGTAGAAATAGCATATAACCCTACGAAGTGTCTTTTTTTTTTTTTTTGGGAGAAAATATTTTTGCCTGCAAAATTTGTTTTGTGTGCGGAAATTTTGTAGGAATAGCATAGGTCCCCACAAAGTGCTTATTTTGTGGGGAAAGAATATTTTTACCTACAAAACTTATTTTGTATGCGGGATTTTGTAGGATTAGTAGTAATTTCTTGTATTGATAAGTGTATTTTGAAAAATATTATCAAACCTTGTTAAAGTTTTTTTTGTGTCTTGAAGCCAGTTGATTAATTTCACTGGTTTTAGGACTGTGCAGGCTACTAATTCTTCGTATTAGCGTCTGCCTTGGTTACCTACTGTCTTTGCTATAATTTTTTAGATAAAGAATTGTGTTACTATGAGCTAGTCTCTTAATATAACTCCTGCTCTCTTTACTGTTGTTCATCTATTGCTGGGTGTTTGCACTGATTCTTTGTTACTCATTTGTTGCCCTTGTACGATGGTTGCTTCTCGTTTTGACATTGATATTTGGTCCGGTACTGGAGACTTTAGTCTCTGGCGCCAAAAGATGCGTGCTCTTTTGTTGCAACAAAAATGTGCATATGCTTTAGATGATACCTATCATGTTGAGTTTAGTGCCTTTAGGAGGAGGGGAAATAGATGAGCAAGCTTGGAGTTCGATTTTTCTACACCTGTCTGATAGTGTGTTGGTGAAGGTGGGGGAGATTAAGAGTGCTAGTGAGATTTGGGGGAG